>VZTN01006415.1:0-17928 GCA_013400515.1 Erpornis zantholeuca
GGAATGTGGGGGTGCAGGGGGTGAGGGGGTGCAGGGTATGGGATAAGTGTGTGGGGATGCGTGGGGTGCAGGGTGCAAGGTGCAGGGCATAGGGTGGAGACCCTGAGCTGCCAGGTCCCAGGCATAAGGGTTGTTGCAGTGCAGGTTGTGCTGAGGTGAGGCCAGGGGAGGGAGGTTGTGGGGTGCACAGGGATCCACTGCCCCAGCTCTGTCAAAATCCCACTGTAGCAGCAGCTGCTCTGCCCCAGAACAAGGGTCTCTTGCTCCGGTTGCAATCCCAAACACTCTCACCGTGGTCCTTGCCACCTCCAGCCTTGGGGCCTGTGAGCTGGCAGCACCTGCTCTTGTCTCGCTTGGTTAGATTTCCCAGACTTGATCATGAGCCTGTAGGGAGGTTCCTGGGTTCCTACTGGCAATATTGATCTTTGAGGATCAATACTTCCTCTGTCTTTCTGATGCCCTGGGACATGTCTTTGTACCTTGCCCCATGCACAGCCCTATGCCATGGGCAGTTTGCTCCTATCTGAGGCCCAGAAAGCATTTTTCTCCACTAGCTGCCTGCAGGCCAGGGAAAATGCTGCATTTCAGGCTCTTTCTCATAATTTCTAATGTTTTCTCCATTGCTATGCTGGGAACCTCCTGACTGAGATGAGCAGGAGCTTCTGCTGGGCAAGATGGACAGGGAGGCACCCACAGGCATTCAGGGAGCAGCAGCTGGGCTAAGAATAGATCATGGGGATCTGCCAAGGCAGCAATGAATTCCCAGCCATCCATGGGATACCTATGATACTAATTACAAGAGCTTGGAAGAGCAGCTCATTCCCAGAAGCTGAGTATCTCCCACTGGCCAAGGACCAGTAGCAATGAGCACATGCCTACCTGAAGGCAACAGGGATGACCGTGTTGGGTCCCCTGCTACCAACACCTGTGCAGCACAGAGAGCTCATTTTGCAGTACTCCTGCTGTTGCCTTAGAGCCTTCTTCCTCCTCCTTCTCCTCTCAGGGGCAGCGTGGGGGCAGCACTCCTCACTAACTACTGCTTATTTTCTATGTAACTCTAACTGCAGGGCACAAGGAGGTGTGAAACCACCTCACACCGTTGGCAGCAAAGAAATTCTTCAGCATTGGGGGTGTAGGGGTGGTGGTGCAGGAGGATGGTGTGTCTCTGCCCCTACATGCACAAAAAATCCAGCATTATTTATGGAAGGGAAAAAGTTACAAAGGAGAACATTACAGGCTAGTATACCTGGAGTAACACAGTGACTGATTACAATTACTGACACTGCCGGGTGAGGTGTGATTAATATTGCAGAGTAATTACATGGTTACTTCATCTGTTTAAAAATATATAAATATTCTCTGCTGAGTTTTCATGGAAAGCAGCAAACACTAACCCCAAAGTCGGTGCCTGGCACGGCTCCATGCAAGGATCCAGGAAAGCCAGAACATGACACTGGGGAAGAACTGAGGAGGAAAAAGGGAGAAGTGGTGAAAGCAAAACAGAAAGTGGCTGGTTCCAGAAGCAGCCAAGTGATGCCAAGGGTATCCCAGGAAGCTGAACACCAGCAAAAACTACAATGGGATCTGAGATGCTGCACTTTGGCAGGCATGGGCAGCAGTGCCATTGCCGAGATGGTGCCAGAGAGTGCTGCTGCCCTCCACCAAACCCAGCAGAAATGGCATGAAGGCGATGGGCTTTGTTTTAAACAGATGAAGCACCTGCCCCTGCTACCACATCCCTTGCCAGTGAGCTCCTGCTTGATCCTGGTGGATTTGACACTGGCAACTGGGCTCAAGCATGGCTGTTCCCAGCACAAGTGGAGGTGGTTGGAGCTGATGGGGTGTTTCATCCAGCACTTCTGAGACTGCTGCGAAGAGCCCATTGGCTTTGCAAAATGCTGAGGGGCTCCCAGCAGGCAGTGATGTGAGCACCTGGAGACCCCCCCAGCACCTGGGCTGGCCTGCCAGCCCCATCACTGGCCACCAGCACATTGGCTGGGGCAGCCCTGCATGGCCCTGCATGCTTTAGGCACTGCTTTCCTGGCTCTGGCATGTGTCTCCAGGCAGGATATGACATTAAGGACCAGAAAGAAGAAGTGTCCATTGTTCTTCCTTGGGTAGAAAACACTCACAGCTCCAGAGAACTCCCCAGGAGGTTACAGCCAGACATTGTCACCCAGCCATCAGTGTGAGGGGGCTGTCCTGTGGGTCCTGGCAAGGAGATGGGATGGAGCATAGGCAGCGTCAGCCAGAGCCTGCATAAGGAACCCCCCACACTGGCATCTGCCTGGCGAGGTTTGGCAATGGTGAGAGGAGCAGGCGGCGAGGGGAGTGCCCCAGGGAGAAAAACTCTTCCTCCGGTGTCTCCGTTGCTTCAGTGCTTCTGACTTGGTGTTTTGTTTTGTTTTCTTTTGTTTTGAAATGTGAAGACCTGAGATTGAGCGTGGGTTTTCCGTCTGCCACTGGACGCCGCGGCACAGGCTGGCCCGAGGCATCACCTTCTGTCCCCTTCCTTCACCACGTGTAGAGGCACCTGAACGGGGATGCAATTCCCGATACCAAGGCGTTGGCAAAGCTCCAAGCATTGCTCGGCACTGCTGGTCCCACTGGCTCCAGCTGAAGGGTCCTGCAGCGGTTCAAGGACCAGAAGAAAGTTCACAGAGACCTCATGATCTGTGTGGAAATGCTTCCCCTGTCCACAGTGGGGCTGAGGGGCTGCATTTTAGCAGCTGCTTGAGCTCGTGTAAGGGGTGGGGAAGGAGGTGGAGCTGACCCCAATGGGGCTCTCAGAGAGAGGTGTTTGGGGGGTGCCTACTGGCACACCAACCCCCCGGGCCTCCAGGACGGCGGCGAGCAGGCGCTGCTGCTGCTGGCGCAGCATGTCGGCCATCAGCAGGGGCAGGGAATTGAAGCTGGCACTGAGCTGCTCCAGCTTGGATTCCAGGCCACTGATCTGCTTTTCCAGGTCCTCACTTCGGTCATTTAGCTCGGTGATGAGGTCGTACATCACGTTCTGCATCTGGGGAGGGGACACAGGGGACAGCGGCAGAGTTAGTACCATGGCTGGACGGGTTAGTGCTGCTGCCGCTCATTCCTTTAGGAAGAGCTCATTCCTTTACCCCTTTCTGCCCTGAGAGCTGCCCCATCTCAGCCCACCCCAGGTTCTCCAAGGGTTCTGTGACTGCAGTTTGGCTCATCCCTGGCCATCAAAGCAAGGAAACTCCGCTGGCCCTGTGCTGTTGAGCAGTGGTATCCCTTGCAAAAAGGGTTGCAGGGAACCCTGGCTCATGTATGTGTTTCTCTTCCTGCTTTGCAAGGGCAACCATCCCATAGCAGCTATTTGTTGCTGACATTTACTGAGTCGGAGCATTTTGCGGTCAGCCAGGTCTGCTTTAGTTTTTCCGAGTGAAGAAAAACACTCAGATAGTCTGGCCAAGCCACAGGGTCCCTGTGGGACTTGCCTTTGAGAGGTCGACAAGGGTGTTGGCTTGGTCACTCAGCTTCCTCTGCTCCATCTTCACGCTCCGTAACCTGGGGAGAAGGAAAGAGCACATGGCTGTACTCCCTCCCCTGTTTCAAACTGCATCTGGAGACCTGCTTGCATCCCAGGCAATGGAAAACTGTCCCCACGCCCCTGCCAGGGACAGGATCCTGGTTTATCTCAAGCACAGTCTGTCCCCAGCCCACTGCACAGCCTCTTACTGGTGGATGGCTTGTAGGAACTTCCTCTGGTGCTTCCTGACTTTAGCATGGTCGATCTTCTTCAGCAGCTTGGTGTGCTTGTAGATAAGCCACGTTTCCCGCAGGACGTTGGCTGCTGCGTTCTTGATCTGAAAAGGAAGAGTTGCTGCAGGTCACCAGCCATGTGAGATTTCACAGAGACACTGGTCTGGCTCTGCCATGAACCAGTGTTGCAAGAGCATTTGACCTGCCCCAGCTGGAGTGGGATGCTCAGCTTTGCACCTGCATGGTCTCTTGGACTGATGCAAGGCTTGATGGGCAGTTCAAGCAGGAATAAGAGAAGGCAGAGCTATTTGTCCCTGGTGCACCACATCCCTGTCCTACTCTGCACTCATGCTCCAGCACCTGGCTCCTTGCCTACACACAAAGCCTCAAGAAAAAAAATCTGCAAGTTTTTCTTGATTCCTGCACCCATCTGCCGCTCTTGGCAGGTCCCAGTTGTGCTGCCGGCACTGGGACGTGACTTCCGCAGACTCCCGAGCTAAACCACAGCTCTCCTGCTCATTCCAGGAGGAATTGGCTGCTGTCTGCCTGGCATGGAGCCTGCAGATCCATATCAATGGCCAGTGGAGCGAGGCTGACCAGCTGTTTTGCTTTCCCAGCTCCGCCACACCAAGGTCCTGACTATTCCTGGGGTGTCCAGGCTCTGTCCAGGCAGAGACTGTTTGAGGCTCTGCTCTCTGGGGTAAAGTGGGTGCCCTGGTTTCCTCTCCAAGGGCTGCACTGATGCTCATTTTGCCACCATAACCTCTAAAACATATTCTAGTGTGCAGAGCCCATTATATGACATGCCACTGTTGGTTTGCTGATGCTTTGCCATGTCAAGGCTATCGAGACCAGAGACTTCCTGCAGCTCCCACATGCCACCAGGGATGTGACAACAGACCCTGTGTGACAGTGACCCCGTGAATGCCCCACTGCAGGCTCTGGGTCCCTCCTCAGGGGATCCTCACAGTATGGTTCTTATGTGTGGTGGGGACTGAATCACCAAAATCCAGTTGTCTTCCTGACACCAAAAGAAGTGAGATCAAGCTCTGGAAGAAGAGGGAGTATGCTCCCAGAGGAAGCATCACCTAAATCCCTGGAACAGAGCATGTGCTCTGTCTCAGCATAACACTTTTGCCTGTGCTGCATCCACAGCACTTGGACAACATCCTCAGCAGTGGTACCTGCAGGACCCACATCCAAAGATGCCAACACCTTCCTCCCGTTGTACCCTCACTCAGAGATGCTGACACCTTCTTCCACTGTGGTACCCACAGGATCCAGAGGTGCTGACATCTTCATCCTGCCATGGTAGCCCAAATCCCCAGCTCCTGGCACTCAGCATGGCCCCCACTCCTGCTGTCCCCCATGGCACCTTACCCGCTTTGTCAGTTGTGTGTCCATCATGAAGTTGTGGACATGCTTCTCAGCTTTGGTGAGCTCCAGCTTCCTGGCCACCACAGCCACCACCAGTGCTGTACATCCAGCACCCTGTGCAGGGACATCAGTTGTCAAAACAGTTTGTCAGCTTCCTGTAACACCAGCACTCCCACCTTCATCCTTGCAATCCATTAATTAACTGAAGTTACATGTCCTCCCCATTATCCTAACAAGGAAACATTACAGAGCCTGCGTGTCCTTGATTGGCCACGTAAGTAATGGGAGAGGCCAGGGCTATTAACAAGGTCAGCAGTGGTCAGTGGTGAGCCTGTGCCACTGCAGGCCAGAGATCTGCCCCCTGCCAGTGCCCTGTGGGATGGGGAGCTCTCCACTTGCAAGAGATGTCTGGGGTCGGAGAGCAGTGGGGAAGCACCAGGCAACATGGGTGAGAGCAGAGGAGAGGCTCCAAATCAGGAGGCTTCAAATTGCCATGTATCCCAATTGCACCCGCTGGGAACTCATTTATCCTGGCAATTAGGGGCAGATCTGCATGGCAGCCATCATCTCCGGTGCACATTTGTGCCAAGGTGCTCTTTCCAGAGCCTCCCTGCTGCACTCCTGAGCTCTGCCTGCTGCTGCTCATACCAGCTGAGCTGTTTCCCCCTAGTGCTCTGGCAGAGCAGTCAGCCTGGCAAGCTCTCCTTAATTTAATAAAGAGTCATTAATTAACCTGATACCCTGAGCGGAATCCTTCAGCATCCTCAAAGGTCCTGCTGCCCACTCTCAACTCCCACCACCTCTCTCCTCCTGGTGCTGTGGCTGGGGAAGCCCAGCAAAGGCCCCAACCCCAGTGCACAGGGGTGTCTCCATTCCCAGGGGTGGGGGGGCTGTGCTGGGTGCAGGGGGACACTTTGCCAGATGGTGTCCCACTTCAAAGTAGCCACTGGCTGGGGAAGAGCTCTGGGAGCCTGCAGCACCAGAATCTCCTCGACTGAGCCAGCAGCTTCTCTGCTGGCAATTGCTGCATCCCCCCCACCCATAGGGATTTTCTCCCTTGCTTGGCTCCAACCAATAATACCAGCCTTGCTGCATCTGACCTCATCCAAAACTGATTAAAGACTTGCAGATAATATAGAATTATAATACCCATTGGTGGAGCCTCCACAGCTGGTGGTACTCGTGGGGTGTTAGCTTGGGCTGCCCTAGCTGGGAGGAGGGATGGCTCCGTCCCCAGGGCCTGGAGCTGAGGTGGGCAGAGCCGGGGTGCTGATGGCTGGGGCCATGACCACAGGGCCCCCAGCTGCTCCTTCAGCAGCCCAGGCTGGAGAGTCCCACAAGCCAGGAGATCTCATGAGCGCCTTGGGGCAGGTACACTGTAGGCCCTGGAGAATGGTGACCTTTCGGCCAGAAGGAAAGGAAGCCATGGCAGATGAGCAATGAAAGCCAAATGGTGTGACCAGGATGGCCAAGGGATGCTCAGGTGCCCTTCTGCTCCCTGGTGACATCACTGACTCCACCAAGGACCGTCTACCTTACTGAATGTGGGTCCAAATCCACCTGAAATTCATCACCCGAGACAACTCTATCAACTTCCAGGCTATGAGACCTCAGACCTGAAGCCACTAGGCCTTGTACATGGACAAAACAGCTGGGAAACAGGTCCCTGTGAAATCCAGTGCAATGCAGACAGGCAGAGCCAACAGAATGGACAACCAACTTGGCATGGCCCTTACCATGATGCCAGTGAGCAGGCAGACTCCCTTCCCACAGTAGGTGTGTGGGACCATGTCACCATAGCCGATGGAGAGGAAGGTGATGGAGATGAGCCACATGGCACCCAGGAAATTGCTGGTTACATCCTGCTGATCATGGTACCTGCCAAGGACACACGGACATCAGTGTCACAGCAGGGAACAGGGATGTGGCAGAAACAGGGGTACCTGGGCACAGGCTGTGCTGGGGTACAGGACTAACAACACAGTAGGATGCTCCATAGTAGCAGTGGTTGCACAATTTCTGGCACTGGAAAACCCACATGGACAAAATGAGAGAAAAAACTCAGCGGAAAGGCCTTCTGCTTTCACTCAGACCTGTCACCACATCCCAGTCCTGTTGTGTGTCCCCAGTGTCATGTGGTGCTGCAGCAAGAACTGGCTGAAGGGAGAAAGAGCTGTGGCTCTGCAAAGCCCCTGACCACAGTAGCCCAGGGTGGGCATCCTCACCTGCATCCTGTGGGTGCTGCATCCTGGGCTGTGCAGCCCCCAGACAGTGCTGTCAGCAGCCCCAGCAGAACTGCTAGGGATGGATCCTATCGAGCCTCTGGCATGTGCTTGGCTTTCAGGAACAGGGGAACAGCTCACACAATCAAGACACAGCACATGTGGAGTGGCTGCAGCTTTGGGAATGCTGCAGATTTTCCAGGTCCCGGCTGAGATGTGAGGTCAATGACCACTCTGGCTGTCTCAGACATTGGCTGTGGCTCCTCCAGCAAACACACAACCAGGGGCCCCAGCTGCCTCCAGCTCCCCAGAGCTGGTGTAAGCACAGCCAAGCCATGCAGGTACGCTTCCCAAAGGATGCAGTGCTGGCTTCTGGCAGTGGAGCAGGGCCTGGCCCAGTCTGCAGTGGGACTCAGCCCTAATTCAGCAGGGGCAGGCAGTGCCTTTACCCCACTATGAACAGGATGATTGTTCTCCTGCCTCCCTGGCAGGCTTCTCCCAGCCTCTTCACAGAATCCAGAGAGGGAAAACAGATGGAGATTTTGGCAATCCCAACTCCAAGATCATCACTCGCAGAGCAGTTGGGTTTTCTCCTCTTCTGAAATGTTTTTCCCTCAACTGGAGACTCAAATGTGATCCCGGTGCAGGAGAAAGCACCTTCAGCCATGGCGAGACTCAGTCTGGGCAGGGTTTGCCAGCAGAGCTAGAGCCCATAAGCACAGTGGAGCTCTCCAAAATTCCAGCGCCATGCACCCTTATCCTGGCCAGTGTATTCTCCTGAGGACAGCTGAGCCCACCTCATCCCGCAGGACGGAATGTCCTGAGGGAACAATCCTGAGAGCATCATGCTGGACAAGGAGGTTGCAGGCCTACTGGGCAGAGGGACATTTTCTCTTCTGAGCAGCAAGAATTGATAAACCAGAGAGGCTGGCATGTGCCACAGCTGGTGTGGGCAGGAAGAGAGGCCTCCTGCTTACGCCAAGGGTTGCTGCAATCAGACCGCAGCACCGCTTTCTGTTGTCCCTTCGTCCGCCCGCCCCCACTAAGGCCATGGCCATCCTCACCTCTGTGGCGGCTGTGAGCATCACCCTCACTGCCTCGCCATGTCACGGCACTGTGGCAGCACCATCTCGGCCGAACCGACCCCGTGGCTTGGGGCAGCCCCGCCGGTGCCGGGAGCGAGCACACGTGCGGGCACACGTGCGGCCGTCGGCGGGCGCGCTCGGNTTGCTAAGCGACTCTCTGCCTTCGGAGAGGTGCGGCCCCGCGGCGCGCACGGGAGGATGCTGCGCCCACAGACACCGGAGAGCATGGACCACAGCGCCGAGGAGAAGTGCCGTGGCCGTGCCGCTCCAGCCCGAGGATCACGTCTCGGAGAGGCACAGCCACCTCTCAGCTGCCTGGCCCCGGTGGGTGCTGGTTGGGAACGGTCCTGGAAACCACAGCAGATTGGTTTCCAGTGCCAGTGACATCAGTGTGAACAGGGGGACACATCCTGGGTAGCCCCTGTGGGAGCTGTGTGACCCCCAGGGCTGGTGTATGCACAAGGGACATTGCATCCCTCACAATTGAAGCATGTCCCAGGGGCTGAACTCCCCCAGGACTGATGCATCTCCAGCCCACTTTGGGTTCACTTCTGCCACTCTGTACACAGAGGGAGGTGATGGCAACTGCCGTGCTGATGATCTGCAGTGCCTTGTCTGCATAATTTTGGGGTTTTTTTGTTTCTAGTTGTTCTTTATTGCAGTTTCCGGCCTAAGCCTTGCCAGGTGTGGGATTACCTTCCTGTGTGTGTCCTGGGTGCCTGTCTGCCTGCTCCCTGTTTAGGAGGCATAAACCACAATTTCTCAAACACAATTAGGCAGTGCCTGAGGATTCAACTCATAAGGAGAGCATCATTAAGGGAGGCAGGAAGGCAAACACAGCCAGTGAAAGCTCATAAAATCTCAGTGTGCCATCCCACGCCACTGCCGCAGCATTTACAGCTGCCCTAATGCCCCTTTGCAGCATGACCAGAGCATGGTGAGGGATGGCCTTCCTCTCACTTTGCAAGCAATCTAGAAGCAATCTGGGAGTCCCAGGTAATCCTGGGGTGCCAGTTGGTGTGATCCTTCACACCTTAGTTCCAAGGATGATACAAAGCTGCCACAACAGGACAGGTTGTAGAGGACCCGCCCTCCCTGCCCCAGGTGCTGCTGACACCTTGCACTGTGGCTGTGGAGAAAATCTTCTGGCACAGCACTGGGATGCCACCAGCGCAGCCCCCTGGTTCCCTCAGTAGACAAAGAGTGATGGCAGGTCTCTGAGAGATGGAGGTGCAGTGATGCCCACCAGGCCGGTCGCCACAGCAACCCTGGTGCTGAGCACGCCGATGCTGGCGTGATGCCATCGGGCTGTGGGTTTGTCACCGCAGTGTTGTCATGGCAGTCAGTTGCAGTCATGCTAGAGCCTGAGCTGGGCCCTGTCACTTACAATCAGCACCTCTGGTCTCTCCCCATACAAAGTCCCCCAGCTCCCACCATTCTCCATGTCCCCCACCCATGCTCCTGGGGCTTCTGGCACCACACACTGTCCCCCTGCACAAGGACCCTGCCTGGCCCAGGTACTGCAGTGTGAGGACAGGGCTGACCCTGCTCTGCTTCCTGCCTGTGTACACAATTTATCATCTGGTAACAACAGGGCTCAGTGGTGGGAACCCTTGGCTGCTGAGGCCCCAGAGCCCTGCATCCCTCCTACACAGTGTTGGGACATCACATTTCCACTGAGCATCCAAAACTGCCATGAATCCCAAACCACAAACTGCTGAGCATCCAGAACCACTGCACATCGTCATGCATTCCTGAACCCCTGCACATCCTGAACCATGGAGCATCCCAAACCTCCACACATCCCAAACTGCTGCTTGTCATGCTCATGTCCTGAATTGCTGAACATTCCAAACCACCAAGCCTTCCGAACTGCTGAGCATTCTGAACTGCCAAGGATCCTGAACTGCCACATACCACAAACCATTGCTCATTCAGAACCACTGTGAATCCCAAAGCACCATGCATCCCAAACCCCTCTCACCTCTCACACACACGGACTGTCCATGCAGCGATGATCCAGAGGGAAATGCTGAAGACCAGCAGCACTGTCCCAGGGCAGATGGTCATGAGTGTCTTCATGACGAAGCGGGTGTTGAAGTTGATCTTGTTGAGCGCCCCAATGCTGCGTGAGGAGGCGTCAGTGAAGAGCTTGCTGTGCAGCAGCATCACCCGAGCAATCAGGTAGAGGCGCAGGAACATGGGGATGGACAGGATGATGTCCACATCAGCCTCTGCCCGAGAAGGTGTGTAGGAGAAAGCCAGGCGAGCTGTCCAGAAAAATTTGTACTCCCCAGGGATGGGGTGTATGGCACAAACCAGCATCTCCAGGCTGATGTAGAGGATGCGCTCATACGTCATTGCTATCCGCCAGTCGTCAGCTCCATTGTCGATCACGAAGAGCTACCAAGATGCAAAACCACACCATTACTAGTGGCCCCAGACAACTTGCCCGCTGGCATCTCTCCCTCCACAGGCAGTGGGGGTCTGACACCAGAGCCAAAAGGAGCTGGGTGTGGCTCATCCAGGAGCGCTGGGGATGGATGGAGAAGAAAAACGTGGGAATGAGCCACCACCAACCTCTCTGCTGCCCTGCTAACGTGTGTCGGGGATGGTCATGTGTGGCGGCAGATAAACTCACCAGGCCCCTGCCATGGAGGGAGACCTGCTATAGATAAGAGAATTGCACAACCTCACTGCAAGATCCTCTTGGAGAAAACGGCATTTCTTGGTGAGGGTGAGAGAAAACAGAACCATGATCCTCTGGGAGATTCTATGTAGATTCTTTGTAAACCATTGGCTCCTACCCCCTCACACCCACCCTTTTATTCCTATAAGAACCTCTGTATCTCCCCTCAGACTCTTAGGGAGCCTCATCCCTAGCCCTCCCTTCGCAGGATGCTGGACAAATAAAGGGTACCCTTGAGGAATGACTATACAAGGCTCCTTGTCTCTCTCTCCTGGTCCAGCCTGGGGTAGCCTCGCAGGACAAGAGCTGAAAATCACTCTAGCCGAATCACTAAAGAGCTGTTAGCCTGCTGAGCCAGGCAGCCCCTGTGGAGGCACCCCAGTGGCTGAGAGAACGCCGCAGACCCCTGGAAGGCTGTCTCTTGTGGGACACTCTCTCTGGGTCAGTCCCGGCTTCCTGGGTCTGAGCCAGACCCCAGACTGGCTGCCAACAGTCATGTTGCAGGGGACACCAGAAGTTTTAAGGTGCCTAGCCTGGAGCACACACCCAGGCACAGCATGGGGAGAGCTCACTCAAACTCTAGCTGGCAGGACCCTGCCTCCTGGAGCGTCCCCTTCACCCAGGCCACAGAGATGGGCAAGCCATGGTGTCACAGAGCACCAGCACGAGCCATCCCAGGCCTTCTGCTCATGGTGCTGCACTGATTTTACTGACAGTCATCACACCCTGAGTGCCAGGGCAATTTCTGGGGAGTGAACGCCACAGTGAGAGCATCCAGCTGCTGGCGGAGATGGGATCCAGTTGTCATGGCAACTGACGGTTCATCCTGGGTACACCAGCTCCTCTCCCATCATCAGTGATGGAGTTGGGGTCTCTGCAGGAGCTGGGGAGATGGCAGCTCAGTTGGCCTCTCTGGGATGCCATCGGAGCCCCGGGGGCCACCCACCCTGTCCTGCCTCAGCAGGGCTGTCCTGAGGCTGCCACTAGCTTCTCCCTGGTGTGATGTGGACACCAGTATCACCTACAGCAGCAGCGATGTGCTCGGGGCCTCTCTTCAAGCAGCACTTGTCAAGGAAGGGATCCCAGGAAGGGATCCAAGGGGGATGTGGCAGCTGGTGCTACTGTCCACATCCCCAGTCCTGCAAGCATGAAACAATGCTGACTGCTCACATATCCAGGGCTGCACACAGGCAGTGCAGCGGATGAGTGGTAGGTGGGGAGCACGGCCCCAGCTGGTGCTGAGCCCAGGAACAACCCTCCTGCCCTGCCAGAGGCCCCAGTGCACCTGTGCCAGCTGCCTTGCTGGCACGGCATGGCACTTGGGGCTCTCTCTGGGGATGGCAGGAGCCACCGGGACTGAGTCATGGAGTGGCTGTCCCAGCCACCTCCCTTTCTGTAGGGAAAACTCTGCTCCTTTTAGCTGCTTTGTTTGAGAAATTGTTTACAAAAACGCTCCAAGCTGTCAAGGGAGATCCTCAGGCATTTAGCAAGCTGACAGCCTATTCCTTCCTGGAAAAGGGTGTTAAAATAAACAAATTAGCAAGAGGAAAAAGGCAGGAGCCTTTTGACTGCATGGTGGGGGGTTGCCATAAGCCAGGGAAGGAGCAAGAGAGGGTTTGGGCAGGATTCCCCTGAGCCAGCCCCTCTCAGCTCTGTACCTGTAAGACATCAATATGGGTTTCCATGGAAACCTAGTGTGGTTCGGAAGTACCCAAGGGGGCATTCCCCGACATATCCAGCATCACTGGCTCCAGCAGGGGAAGGCATAAGTGTCAGCCACCACATCTCCAGACAAACAAAGCCCAAGAAAAGCTACCAAGACACATCATGGAGACTAAAGTTTCACCAAAAGCATAATCAGCCCCAGGCACACCAAGTACAGGGATGAGCAGTCTCTGTCCCCCCAAAACACCTTGGCGGGAGCTGGTAGCATTGCCAGCACTGCTCTCCTTCACATGTTGTGATGATAATGTGGTGCTGGCAGAGGATAGCAGAGAAACTGAGGCACAGGAAGACCTTCAAGTATCCCAAAGGACTAACACAATTAGTAGGATGGTAGAATCACAGACTGGTTTGGGTTGAACAGGGCCTTAAACCTCAGCTCATTCCAACCCCTTTCATGGGCAGGGACACCTTCCACCTGACCAGGGTGCTCCAAGCTCCACTCAACCTGGCCTTGAACACTTCCAGTGATGAACCAGCCACAGCTTCTCTAGACAAGAGAGGAAGAGGGAATCCTGAGGGAAGAGGCTGAAGTCATTGTTTCCCAGAGGCTGGGAAGTCTGAAGAGTGCCATGGCCAGGCAAGCACAGTTCCCTATCTTGGCCAAGAAGTACAAGAAATTGAGGATTTACAGCTCGGGCAGCCCCATTCGGTTTCCATTTTTTATAAAGCAATTCCTTTATAACACTTTATAACACATGGGGCAACCAGCAGCCAGCACAACTTCGTTTGGAGCAGATCAAGTCAAATTCATGTAATTCCCTGTCTTGACAGTGTAACTGGCTGGTGGAGCAGCTGGGATCATGGTGAGGTTCAGTCCCCATGTGCAGAGGGATAGCAGTGGAACTCTGGTCAAGGCAGGGGAGGTAGGATGACCTGTGTGCCGCCTGGGTGGATGTTGTGTTTGCACAACCCACTGCCAGGAACAACAAGGGGAGGAAACAGTGAGCACTGGGGGCACGGCTCGCCTGGCTGACCCCAACCACCGTCATCCCAGGGTAAATATTATTCCAGCAAGAACCAGAGCTCTCAAATATTTGCCTTGAGTAACTCACCCCCAGGTTTGGTCCCCATGCAGGCAGGCTAAGCTGGAGTGGGGGCTGCCAGGAGAGAGGCAGGCAGGGGGTGGGATGCTGCTGCCAGCCCCCTGTATGGCATAACCCCTCGGTCTCCCAACCCCAGGAGGGACAAGGTGGGACTATGGTGCACTAGGGGCCTGGGGCTTTGACATCCCTTCCCAGGATGCTCCTTCTGACTGGTGATTCATTCCTCCCATGCCCAAAACAGGCTGGCATTGTGCCGAAGCTAGGTCGCACAGGGAAGCACGGCCTTCCTGGAACAAACTGGGAGTCCTTTAACTTCCCAGGGAGGAAGAGAGTGTGCAGCCCTGATTAGGAAAGGATTTCATGGCTTTTCTTGGCACTTTGACTGGTCTGAGCCCTTCCTGGCTACAGTCTCCTCCAGCCACCAGCATATCTGCCAGGCACCTGGGGCCCAGACAGACTCCCTTGGTGCCTGGCCTGACTGTCCCCCAAGAACCCTCACTGCCCCCAAAGACCCTGACAAAGAGGAAGGAGGCTCTAGGATGTGAGCTCAGGCACTGTGTCCCACTCAGGGGGTTGACAAACCCCACAGCCCACCCCAGCAGCCCCTTGCTAGGCACTGATGATGCCACCACCTACCTGCACCTCCCGCGTGTGATAGGCGATAATGAGGCCCAGCAGGATGACGGTGGAGAGGCTTATAAGGCATTTCAGGGCCAAGGAGAACATGGAGTCCTGCAGGGCGAAAGAAGGGAAGGCATTAGGAGGTACACAGCTGTGGGACTCTGCTGGCACTGGACTCCACACCCTAAAGAAGATGCTGCCCCCCAACACCTGCTGTCCCTATCCTCAACGGCACTTCTGCTCCTTCAGATTCCCCCCCAGAGCAGCTTGACATGGTAGTAAGGGCACCATCAGTACCATAAGCATCACTGGCACCACTGGTACCACCAGCACCATATGCCCTCTCTCCAAAACTCTGTTTTAATTCTATTCTTCTGAGTGCAGTTCCCAGCCTCCCCTCCAAGATGTGTGACCCCAGTGCCCTGGCTCCATCGAGCCTGAGCCCAGTATTATGGTATCCAAACAGATGATCTAACTAGACCCTCCTGCTAATCAGTCTTATATAAATTAAACCAGCCCCTGACTCACTGATGGCTGAATTGGTGGGTCCCCAGGACCCCACTGGGAAAAGCAGGAGTCACTGGTCGCTTTGGATACTGGTAAACTGCGTGCCAGCCACAATCCAGCCCCACTGATGCTAGGGCATTGACAGCCCTTCACCAGGGTGTGATTACCAAACCAGCCCACCTTACGGCTGCACCCATCCCACACCTCCACACCATCCCCAACGTGCTGAGCCTGAGCCCCAGCATGGTGAAGCCTGGCACGCTCATGGCATGCTAAGACCTGGCATACTCGTGACATGCTATCCTCAGCTCCCCAGTGTGCTGGGCTGGCTTCAGCCTAGCTTGGCTCCCTCTCCCCATGAGGAGTGTTCCTCATCTCCACAGGGTGTTTGCATGCAGAGAAGGGACTATTTGCTGCGGAGGTGGCATTGCATTGTTAACAACTTGGCTCTGGCTGTGCAATTGTGTAGATATAATGGCTGGTGCTGAGAAAAGTGCTGGGACTAAACACCAGCTATTAACAGGCAAACTCTGCGGCAGCATCGTGCCAAGGTGGCCCTGGCAAGACCCTTCCCAGGGGCACAAACCCTGCCTGACAAACGGGCACCCACTGTCCCACCTGGCAAGTGTTACATACTACGTTACCAATGCCTCCTGCCAGTGCTGGGTATGAAGAGACCTGTCAGGAAGAGCCGTTCCCAGATCCCATGCTCACAGCAAACAACATGGGGTCTTGGCCAATGTGGGGCAAGACCTTGGCACCCCTGGCACATGTGGGTGGCAGGATGCTTCACTCTGGTGGTGCTGCACAGGTGGTGGGAAGCAGCAATATCATCCTGTGGGCAGGAGAGGCACTGTCCTGCCCACAGTCGATTGACAAGCAGGGAGCAGGAAAACCCTGGCCATTGTGTCCTTGCTTCCCAGTTCAGCCCTGGCACCCTCTGGCTAGGAGCATGAGGTGGCATGGTTGGGGCCATGGGGCAGAGTTGGAGCTGCACTGACATCCCCATATGCACAATGGCAGCCAGCCCTGATCCCACACACTCCCACGCTCATGGTCATGTCCCTGTCAGTGAGCTCTGGTTTCTCACTGGGGGCTGTTGTGGGGGGATTTGTACACAGTCACTCGCTGCTGCAAATCTGGCCAAGGGCCTGCAGAGGCCAGAGCCAGGGACTCTCCTGCACCCTGTGGTTGCCAGCAGAATCGTTTGTGTCACAGTGGGGCAGGGGCACAGTAGCATGTCACAGCTGCTGTACAGCAGCAGCGCTGACTCACGGGGTCTTCCCCAGCTGACAGAGCAGCTCAGCGTGGTGGGGCCAGCGAGCATGGTAGCGGTGCTGCTGGCAGCTTGGCAAGGGTGGACAGTCTCCCTGGCACCAGGCATGCAGGCACATGGAGTCTGCGAGGGTGGCTGCGACTCAACAGGTAGGAGATGCAGGTAGGGGATGGTGGTTTGGCTTTGCTCCTGCCGAAGGAGAGCAGGAACCACCAGAAAAAGGCGCTGGCACTGAAGCATCTTTCTCTCTTGGCAAGAGTGCCAGGGATGCCAGCCTGGCACCAAAGCATGCCCCTGCCTCACACAGAGCACTAGAACTGCTGCCCACAGCCCCCACATGCCCACTGACCCTGGCAGCCAGGGAAAGACAGGGCTCAGTAACTGCCCCACCAGGCGCCTTGGTGGGGAGGCAGCAGGGTTCCCCAAACCCACAGGACCCCAGCGACACACCTCCCTTCCTCCACCTCCTCTGCTGACACTGCCCTCCCTCCCCACTGCCCATGCTGGATAATGGCAGGAAGTGGTGAGCAGCCCCTTCCCACCCTGCTTCTTCCCCTCCACCGGCAGCACCATGGCATGGGGACCCCCGCTGGCTGCACCGCAGCCCCCTCAGCAGTACCGTCCTGCTGACGCCCATGGGTGCTGGTGGGGGTGCTGATGCCTTCCCCTTTCTGGATACGTATAAATAACATGACAGATGTCTATACAAAGAGTTATTCATATCGCTGCCAACCAGCGCAGCCCGGGAGCAGGAGCTGGAAGGGACGTGGGGGGGAGAATTATAAATAAAGGCACTGTCCTGCAAAAAAAAAGGCAAAAAAAAAAGGCAGGAAGGGGTGTGGGGGAGGAGGCGGAGGAGGGAGGGGGTGCTTTGCTGCACCGCCGAGGGCACAGTGCTTTTGAGGAGTGCACTCCATGCCAGCAACAGGCACCACAGACCTCAGTGGGTCAGTGCCTGCTGCTGCAAGTGCATGGGGCAGGACTCGACAGAGCACCCACTGGCCCATAGCCCCCACACCTGCAGACAGGTGGTCACCCTGTCCAATACCTGTGGCTGTGGTATCTACTAAAGCTCTGGAACATCCTGTCAGTCACCAACCAGCCTGTCTGACCCTGTTCCACTCCAGATGGGCCAAACAGCTCCATGTTTATCCCATGGGATACTAGATGGGGCAAACGGCTCCATGCTCACCCCACCAGGCACCGTCTGGTGCCACCAGCCCCACACACACACCCCTGGCCCCGTTGGTACCTTGGAGTAGAGCCCCCAGGAGAGCTCAGTCTCAATGACCATGACGACAATGCCAAACATGCCGAAGATGAGCGCGTAGTCGCTGAGGCGCTTCCTCTTCTCAAATAGTGCCCGGCGGTGCCCAAGCCGGTAGCCAATGTTCTGCGCTTTGCGCTTGGGCCCCTTGGCAAAGGTGGTGGGGGCCGGCCGGGCAGGCGGGCGGGTGGGACGGTGGGTGGCAGGCGCATGGTTGTCCTCGCGTGAGACAACAATTTCAGGGGGTTCACCGGCACCAAAGAGCTGCAGGGGTTGTGCCTCTGGCTCGGCCTCAATGAGGTTCCGTCGGGATGCGCTGAGTCGGCTGAGGGGCTTCATCACCCCCCCGCTGTACTTGCAAGAGCTCATGGCAATCTCGGTGAAGGGGTT
>VZTN01006415.1:24758-36718 GCA_013400515.1 Erpornis zantholeuca
CCCCGGACAGACACCGGCACCCCCGGACAGACACCGGCACCCCCGGACAGACACCGGCACGCGCGTTTAAGAGTTTTATAACGACGGTACAAAAATTTCCATTAACGAATGGCTAAAACGGACGGACCTGGGGTGGGGAGCAGGTACTGGGATCATTCCGAGCACCGGAGCAGGGGGCACCGGGACCGCTGCACAGCCCAGGAGGTGCCCAATGCAAGGGCAATGACCTAACTGGGGGCAGCGCTGCAGAGCACCAGGAGGCCTCAGCCCTCCCAAAGCCCGACACTGGGGCCAGAGCCTTGCCCACAGCAAAGGGCTGACAGTGGCAGGAGCAGCACCGTCCCAGATCCCCTGGCGGGTCCCGGGGGCAGGCAGTGCCCGGTGAGCAGCCACAGCCAGTGCATGGCAGTGCTTCTCTGGCTGGTGGGGAGGCAACAGCTACAAAAAACGGGGGTTTGGTCCTAAATCAGTGGGGGAAGCTGTACATGGTGGCTGAATGGTGGTTCAGCCGTCGTTGGCGGTCACCAGCTGTCCCATGCCCTCCCGGATGTACACCGACTGGATCTCTTTTGTCTTGAGGCAGAAGTCGCAGGCCCAGACAGCAGAGGCCTCAGTGGTGAGCAGACCATAGGCATTCTCGGTCATCCCGGTGCACTCTCGGTGGAACCACTTCTGACAGGAGGCCTCACACAGGATGGCATCTTGGTCATCGTTCACCTCGTTGCGACAGGCCCCGCAGGGGTACACGAGCCCCGGTGGTGGCTGGTGCCCTGAGGTGCTGGTGGCCTTGCCGGGGGGTGGCAGTGGGAGGCTGTTGGTCTCAGGGGTGCTGGCACTGCGGCCAGCACTGCTGGGGGCAAAGCCGGGCTGTGCCCCATTGACGGTGGCGGGGGAGCCCGAGTGCTGCTCCTGGGCGAAGGTGCTGGGGGGAGGGTTCTTGCCCCCTTCGTCACTGCTAGCAGGGAAGCTGGGATCTGCCGCAGGGAAGGGACTGGCTGTGGGGGGCAGGGGTGGCATGTTCTGCCCAGGGCGCTGCATGGGCGATTGTCCAAAGAGGTTGCCGGGCTGGCTGAAGCGCTGAGCCACTGCTGGCCCCCCGGGGGGGTTGAGGGCTGGCCCGGGACCCATGTCCCCCCGGGGGGGCTGCCCCATAGTGGGGGACATCATGGGCCCAAAGCCCGCAACAGGCCCCTGCATGAGCTGCCCCATAGGGGGGCTGAAGTTCTGTCCAAGGGGCTGGCTGAAGGGCTGCCCAGCGAAGGTCAAGCCCCCCGGCTGCACGTAGTTGGGATTCTGGGGGGGGATGCTAAAGGCCGGGCCCATCTGCCCGGGGGCGAAAGGCGGGGGCTGTCTCCGCAGGGGCTGGGGACCCCCACCGTAGCCAGGGGGCACCTGCGGCGACATCCCCCCCTGCACGCGGAAACCTCCGAAAGGAACGGGGCTGCCCAGGAACGGGGCAGGAGCCGCCCCCACCTTGGGGGCCCCGAAATCATCCTCGAAGGGATTGGAGGCCACCAGGTGGTCCACCATAGGAGTGGGCGGCGGGGCGAACTCCGAGAGGTGCGAATAGGCAGGGCCCTGCGGGGAGAAGGTGGCGGTCAGGGTTGCTGCGGGCCCCCCGCCCCCCCCGGCCCCCGCGCCANGGCCCCGGCGGGGGCGGCGGGGCCGGGACGGCTCCCTCCAGCTTCTCTGCGTGCGGGGCCGCCATAGCCCTCACAGCTCGCGCGTCGCCGCCATGGCCGAACCGGAACCGGAACCCACCCACAGCCAATCACAGCACGCGGGGGGCAGGACCACGTGCGCGAGACGCGTCAATCACGGCAGGGTCCCACCCCACCCCTCGGTCGGACCAAACCAAGTGCAGCGCAGTGGAAGGGGGGGCACCGTGAAGGGAACAGACAAGACAAACCACGTACGAGGTCCTGGGGGGCGGCGAAAGAAATAGGCGGAACGTAGGGAGCACAGGGCGGAACCCCCCGCCCACAGTGACCCTCCAGCTCACACCAGCCAGGGCCTAGAGAAATACCGACTTTAATACAACCGCCAGTTCCTTTGGTATAGCGGGGCCAGGGGCCTGGAGCTGCGAGGGGCGGGGCTGCGCTTTGGCTCGGGGGAGTTACACTGTGCATGCAGAGGGGTGCTCCCGCCAGCCCCCCGGGGCTGCCACAGCTGCCCGGGCCCCAGCCGGGACGGGCAGGGAGGAAGCGGACGTGGTGGCACATGTCCTGGAGCACAAGCATGTCACGGATGGGGTACAGGGTGCTGGGAGCATGGGGGAGGCTCTGTCCCCAGCCCTTGCCCTTGCATAAGAGTGTGGGACCTGCGGGGTCAAGGCACAGAGTTAACACATAAAGTGATCTGGTACAGTCGAGGGCCTCGTGCTCGAGGGAGCAGAGCCCCCCCATGGGCCCCCTCCTTGTCCCAGGGGCCAGAGATAAGGACAGGCTGCCTCTGGCTCAGGGGGGCTCAGCCCTGCCACTCCTGAGCCCGTGCTGGTGAGCACAAGAATGGCTGTGGCACGACAGTGGGGCTGGGTTTTCGTAGGAGCTGAGCTGCTCTGCAAAGGCTGGAGCTGAAGGGTCAGGGGCTTTGCACGAACAGTTCCCCACCCTGCAGGCACTCACAGCCTGAGCCCCCCATGGCCACCAGCTCCACGTGGTGAAAGGATAGAGGCCCTGTCCTCAGCCAAGTCCATGCTCAGTCCCGGGTAGAGCACACAGAAGAGTCTGAGGGTTCCCTGAGGCATGGAACAGGGCCAGAGGGCTGCGCATTGGGGGTGCTGTGCACCGGGGCCCCCGGGCGCTCACAATCTCCTCTCCACTGGCTGCTGCAGGCACATCTCACTGCCAGCTGAGATGATGGGCAGGTGATTGTCCATGTGGTAGCTGATGAGGTGGCTGACGCTCTCAAAGCGATGATCTTTTGTCCGCACCTGGGGGGCCAGAAAAAGGGCACTCAGGAGGCTGTCAGTGCCCACGTGAGGCCAGAGCTACCACCCTCCATACCATGGGCTAGGCACAGACCTGGGGTTGCAGTCGCACACCCATGCCCCACCAGGCCCTCTCCATCCCCAAAGTTGGAGTTGTTCCCTGATGAGCAGGTGGGGACCACCAATGCTCTGGTGGCTCTTGTAACCCCTAGGATCCCCCCAGCTGTCCCAAGCTCCATCCCCAGGCCCCTACATGGACTCACCACTCCCTCAGGATCCACGAGCAGCAAATGCTTGGGCTGCCCACCCTGCAAGCCAGTCAGCACATACTGGCCCGGGGTGGTGGTGCTCTCCCGGACCAGAAAGTCTCCGTTCACCTTCAGCAGCTTCTCAGCCTCCTTGCGGTTCACCTTCCCATGGTACCAGGGCTCCCGTCTCAGCTGCTCCTCCATGGAGGCCACCACTTGGGCAGGGGACAGCCCCATAGGCATAGATGGGGGCACACGCAGGGCATCTTCGAAGGGCTCTGCAGGGAGAGAAGAGCAGGGGGACCATGACCAAGCCCGCAGCCACCTACCCACTGCCCTGGCTGCAGCCACTGTTCCACTCACTCATGTCAAAGAGGTCCCTCTGTGTGCTGCCGTTGGCCGTGGCTGGGGCTGGGGCACCGGCAGCTGAAGCTTGGCGTGTCTTGTCTATGTTCTGCACATTGACGTACGACGGGTCATCGAACAGGTCTGTGCGGCCAGACGTGCCTGCTGGAGCTGCGTATTTCTCTCTTCCTGCTACCAGAAGCAGTGCGGTCAGCAGGGCTTCAGCCCACCTTGGCCCCCCACCAGTGCCCACTATCAGAGCACTCAGGGTCCATGAAAGAGGATGGAGACTGGCCACACCCATCACATTACCTTGGGCAGGAGCATGCTGCTTCTGGGGGTCATACTCCCCACCAGATGACTGGCCGACAGGCTGCAGGGAGAGGCAGTGATGAGCCCCCATCCCCTTTCCTGCTCATTCCCCTTCCTACTCCCCACACCCCAGGCTGCTAGAGAAATGAATAACCTTCAGCAGAACCCATGGTCCAGTTGGGGTCCCTACATCTCCCTTAGAAGATGGTGCTTCCCCAAGAGGACACGCCCAGAGCCTCACCAGTGTGGCACCCAAGTGGTTTGGGGTCTGAGCAGCCCCATCCTGCAGCCGCATGTCCACGACCCCCCCAATGGGAGGTTCCTTGCCAGGGAAGTCATTGTAGTACTGGTGATCCGGGGCTGGTTCCTCCTCTTCTTCGTCCCAGGCAGAGCCATCAAACCCTGCCATCCTGGGAGAGCACAGCACAGATGAGCCCAGGACAGCAGCCATGGCTGCATCCCATCTCCAAAACCATCCTCCTCCTTTTCACACAACCCCGCCCTGACCTGTCATGGGGGGTCACCAGCTTTGGGGGGTTCTTCAGGTACTGCTTGAAGCGCAGCTCGAAGGCCTGCCCGATGGTGCTGATCACATCCTGTGCCAAGCCTTCAGGACACTCCAGGATATGGCAGGCTGGGTAGAAAATAGTGGGATGGGATTGTGGAACTCCAGCACTAAGGTTCTTCACCCCTGAGCCTGCCCTGTACACCCCAGAGCTTTCTTATGGGTCACCCAGTTTCCCCCCGCTACACTGAGCTGATCCTAAACACCTCCAAAGTGGGGCTCTGGCATTGAGGACCCTTTCAGCACCCTCACCTCTCTGATTGACGGGATCTTTGGCAACATAGGCAACATATTCAGCTGTGTCCTGTGGGTGAGACAACAGCAGTGAGACAGGGCTGCTGGGGAGCACCGGGCCGAGACCTCGGGAGAGGGCAGGAGAGCACCGGTGCCCTACACAGGGCAGGGATGGGGACCCTGCGTACTCACCGGGTCTCCGCCTGACGCGAAGGATATAGACTGCATGTGGTGGTTGGCGATGATCTGCAAAGTGGAAAGCTTGTTGGACACAACCAGGAATTTCTTGTCACCCACCCAGAGGTGGCACATCCCGCTCCTCCCAGGGCTGACCTGCCGTGGGGACTCAAAATCCTCCAGGACCCTGGTTATGAGCCACAGACCACTAGGAAAAGGACTGGGACATCATCAGGAGTGGGGTCAAAACCAGGAGATCTGGCCCCAGTCAACGGGACTTGGGTCTCACCATCTCCAGGAGAAATCCCGCAAAGCACATGGGATATTCCTGCCACCTCTTCAGCCCCAGGGACTGCGGGGAGGTGGGCACTCATCACACAACCCACCCAGACATTCCCTGGGGAGGCTGTGGGCATGTCTCTGCCCCAGCGAGACCTGGGTTGAGGTACATGAGGATACCTGCGAGTCCAAAGCCAGCCCAACCCCTCCCCATTCTCACCTGCTTGCAGTCTGAGGCCATGAGGTTGAGGCTGCTGGTGGAGATGGTCAGGGTGATGGGCATGCCTGCAAACTTCAGGTTGCTCTTGCCCAGGATGGAGTTCAGGGAGCGGCTGCAGGGCTAGGGGCAAATGGTAGTGTGGAGAAGGGACTCCCCAGACCAGACAGCCCAGCAGCAGGAGGACAGGGGACATCCCACGGCTTCCACAGCAGAGAGGGGCACCTTGTCCTCACCACTGGCCCTGGCCCAAGCCTTAGTTGGGAGATCAGAGCTCTGTGCTGACCAGCATGGCACTGCCAGCTGGGCTGGGACCTGGTCCTTGGCCCTGTCCCCAAACCAGCCACACACACTCCCCCAGCAGCTCCCCCGCCTGGCCTCACCTTCCTTCTCCTCACGGCTCCCTTGGCACCAGGCACAGCCTCACATACCAGCCCAATGGCCTCCCTGCAGGGAGTAAAGTGAGATGTCAGTCCCCACAGTGCCTGCCTTGCCCCAAGATCCCCCAAACACAGCCCTGAGGACAGGGGGATCAGCACAGGAGAGACGGGGTGACAAAGTGGAAGCTCTCAGGCAATGCCAGCTGGGGCTCTTTGGGTGGGCAAAATGCTCTGATATTAGTATTTGATGAGCTGCAGCAGCTCCTGGCCCCCACTGAAAGCCCTGTGTGCTACCAGGGGCTTGCATAGGGCTCAGACAATTTCCTCACCACTCTCCCCGCCGTGCCTGGGGAAAGGCAGAGCTCACCTGGTGACCTGTGTCCTGGTGTTGAAATCCAGGGCCCTCATGGACTGGAGCACTTCCACACAGCCCATGTACTGTACAAGAGAGGAAGGTGAGCCTGGCGAGCCATGAGGTTTGCCCCCCATGCAGCAAGGGAGGGGGCTGGGGCCTCAAGCACTGCAGCTCTGCAGCAGTAACTTCCCTGGCAATCCCACTGCCCTGCCTCCCATCCCTCCCCCAAAGAGCATGCTGCATCCCACCACCACGAGGTCCCCAAATCCTCACAGTGACCCCTCCCATTCTCCCCACTCCCCAGCACTCACCCGGACATGGTAGGAGACCCCGGAGCCCATGACCTTGTCATCAGGGTGCAGCCAGCCACGGGTGGGCTTATTGACAAAGCTGCCATGGCGGGTCCATTCATCACCCCCCAGCTGGCCACCTTCCACCCGCGTCTTCTTCCCACAGCTCAGCTTGTTCATATCCTGAGAACAGACAGTGACAAGTCTCGCTGAGCGGGGGCTGGCAGCACCCACTGGCACCAGTGCTGACATCCCAGGGGGACCAGGTTCCCCTGGGCTGCTGCCGGCTGAAGAGCCCCGCAAGCTGAGCAGGTTGACAGGATTGGAGAGCTTCAGGTTGGCCATTTTGGGGAAGAAGGAGCAGAGGGTAGTAGGGCTCTCCTCCAGCTCAGGCGAGAGCTCCCCGAGAGGTGCAGCGTGGCTGAGGGAGGAGGAGGACAGGGAATCAGGCAGAGACTGCATGCTTGCAAGGGACTCCACTGGGGAGGGCGGGACTCCCAGGCCCCCGATGGCCTCCTCCAGAGAGGAGACAGACTCATTCCGCAGGTGGCTGTATTTGCTCTTTTGCAGGAGATCCATGCTGGAGATACATGAGAAGGGTCACAGCCGCCCTGTCCAGAGTGGTGGATGCAGCCAGCTGGGCCTCACAGGGGCCCCACAGAGAGTCCGAGTGCCTGCAGCTGCCAGGAATCTGCCCCCAAGCAGAAGCGTCGGCCGAGCCCTGCACTAGGTCCACACCAGCCCGGCATGGCTGGCAGGGAGAGCTGGGCAGCGGGTCCAGGGACTGCCCGGCACCGTGCAGGCACAGCCTATCAATCGTGATCGGCGTCAGCAAGGATGTGCAGATCCGTTCAGACTGAGAGCAACACACCACAGCAAGGAGGAAATGGGGCTGCAGCGACACCCTGGGGAACCACTGGCACAGGGAGGGAAGCTCAGAATGCTCTGTCCCCAGCCTGGAGGTCTTCAAGCCCCTTGCCACTCCAACACCAGGCCAGAAACAAATCCCATTGTCTTCATCCAGGGCCAGATCCAGCTCTCTCTGCCCTGCTGCTGGGTTCAGCACAGCCACCCTCCGCCCTACAGCTCACTCCAGCCCCTGTGCCACTGCCCACTAAGAGAAAATCAAAAGCATGAATATTTAAAGCCCAGAGACAAGGCAGACACAGAGCACATCCAAGCCCATCCCAGCCCTGCTTTGAACAATGTCCAGGAGGGAACAAGGTCCTTCTGTGTCAGCCAGAGCCACGCAACCCACGTGCCGGTGGTGAGCAGCCGCTGTTGGCTCGCCGGGCGCTGCCAGGGGGAGCAGCGATGCCGAGATGACACCGGTGCTCGCAGCTTGCAGGAATACAGGGACATGCAGTCCTTTGAGAGCACAGATCTTGCCTGGAGGGCTGGTGGGAGAAAGAGGAGGATGGCCAGGAGCAGGATACAGGTAGGCTGTGCGCTGGGCGAGGCAGGGCTCAGCACGATCCCCCAGACGTGGTGGGGAGCCAGTGGGAGAGGCTGCAGCTAATCGCTGCTGCTTCCCGCATCCCAGCTGTTCCTCCCGGGAGAAAAGATGAAGGGGCTGCGGCTGATCGGAAGAGCTGTGCTGACTCACAGGCGGCGGGGCAGGCTCTGCCCGCGGCGGGGGCTGCGCTGGGGCTGGGGCGCAGCGCAGGAGGGGCTCCCGGCGAGGGGTGGGGACGCAGCGCTTATCTGGAGCAGAAGAATCAAGGTCACAGGCGGAGCTAGCGGGAGCGGGCGGCGAGAATGTGCCGGGAGCAAAAACTGGCCCCTTTCACACAACCTCAGGGAGCTGGGCAAAACTCCCACCTGTGGATCAGGGGGCTCAGGGGCGGGTCTCCCCTGCTCCCCTATCCTTGATGCATTTGCATGCGGCAGGAACTTGGGCCAGCCCGACTGTGCTGCCCTCCACAGCCTTGGCCCCACTGAGGGACAAGAACTTTCCCCCCTCCACCACCTACGGGATGAGGCAAGGATTTCAGGCAGAACCCAACCCCTGACACACCATGAGCCAGAGCCTTACCAACCACCAGGTGCTCTGGCCACCAAACCAAAACCAGGTAAATCCAGGCCAAGGAAAGAGCTCTCCCTGCTTGGAGTCTTCACCCAGCACTGCTTGGCGCCGGCAGCTGCCTGCCCCACTTCACAAAGCCTGGCACACTGCTATCAGGACGGGGAAAGGAAAGCCAGAACAGAGCTGGAAATTGCCACCTACGTGATGCAAGGGGCTGTGGCACATGACAGTGGGCCCACCACTGAAACATCTCCTTGGCCACATGCACACCAGCTCTGTGAATGTCAGCCCCCACAGCGCAGCCCTGGTGGTCTCACAGGCACAGAGAGCCCATGCTGGCTACTCCACAAAGTGCTCCTCCCCCCCTCCAGGGGCCCCCAGCTGTTCAGCGCTGTGACCTTCCTGTGGCCGCAGCACCACTCTTCTAAAGAAAAGCAGGAAGCCTGGAGCCAGGAAGCTGCTGGCCCGGTGAGGGGCCAGTGCAGCCCTGGCTGCCAGGGGAGTCTGGCTGGGCGGTACCAAGTGGCCACAGGACAGTGGGATTTGCCCATGAGGGACTGGCCACTGGTTGATGTGGGCCAGGCGTTGCCTGGCATGGCAGCCCTGCGAGCCCTGATGCTGCTCAAGGATAAGAGCAGGAAGGAATTGCAAGGGGGCAGGAGGTTCTCCTTGACCCCTTCCCACCACCCCAGGGCTTGGAGCAACCATCACCTCCAGGCAGCAAAGGGCTGATAAGCCTCCCAGCTGAAGCTCCTGCTCAGACACATCTCTGCTTTTATAAGCTAGAGTAATTCCTGATTTTCTCAGAAGCTTTGAGGCCAGTCCACCCACATCACTCAACAAGATGCTTGTGACAAGATGCATTGCTGCTCCCAGCCCTTGGAGACCACATGTGCTACCATCACAGCTCCCCCAGCCCCAGGGTCCACCCCAGGGCATCAGAGCTCCCTCCCAGTGGGCTCTGAGTGCAGAAAGCAAACCTGGAGGTTTCTGTGCAAAGGCGCAGAACACTGGCCCTGCCTGAGCAGGCAGCCCCAAGCCCCATTCCACAGGCTGCAGCCCTTCCCCTGGCCAGGCAGAGGGCAGGAGCTCTGGCCCAGAGCATGAGCAGAGCAGCTGGAACAACTGTCCCCAAGGGGCTCTGGGGACACATCCTGGCCCAGCTGCTCCGTGTGCCCTGCCACCGCAGAAAGACAATGGATCATGAGAAACAGAGGGATGTGGACTACTTTCAGGCACCTGAGACTGGGACTGCACACACAGCCTGGGGCAAGGAAGAGAGGCAGAGAGGAGACACTCAGGGCCCCCCTGCCAACATCCTCCCAGGAAAAAAACTGGGAGCTGAGTCAGAGGCCTGGACCATGCCAGTGGTTTGGCAAGAAATCACAGCAAGGTGCAGGCAGCCACACATACAAACCTCGCCCAGGGCAGGAGACCCCCTCTGTCCAACTGCAGCCAATGCTGAACTTCCAGGGCAGGGATGAACCAAAGGAGAACACTCACATACAACTAATAGCTGATTTTTCCCCCACACATCACAGCATCATCTCATGGCATTTATGCATTCCTGCACGCAACCTGTCCTTTCTTCTGAAGAGGGAGTTAGGGGATGTCAGTGCAGATCTGGGGAAGAGGCTGGAGCCCTCCCAGAAGGCAGAAGAGGCAGGCAGGATCCACCACCGAAGCCACTTAGCCCTCCACCGAAGTCCTTACCACATACTCCATCGCTGGCAGAGGGCAGGGCAGGCCCCGGGCAGGGAGCAGAGACACACAGCCCCTCTCGTCTGGCACTCCAACCTGCGGTTCGGGGACAAACAGGGAGTTAGCCAGCCCTGTCCCAGCCTGCTGAGGCGGGGGACACGGTGCCAAGAGGCAGACCCTGCTCCTCCATGCTGTCCACAGGTGGATGGGGCTGTGGCTGCTGTGCAACATTCTGCTGACACACAAGGTGCGAGAGACCTAGAAGCCACCTTCTATCCACTGGAGAGAGAATGGAGCTGGGACAGAAACACGAGGCTGAACCTGGCCCTGCTTGGGCCCTGCCCAAACCAGCAAATGGTATCAGGGGCTGAGAGTCACTCTGTGACCCAAGACAAGTGTCAGAGCCGATCCCTGCCCGGCCCAAAGACCAGTACTGGAAAGCCACACACAAGGAGGAAGAGTGGAGGCAACCCAGGGGGCAAGAACTGCCCCCTCCTCCACTCCCTCAGCTCACACCCTGATACAAAATTACACACAGAACCCCCAGGGCTGTGTCCCTTCCTCCCAGGGGAGCAGTGAACACAGGAGTCATGAAAAGAGACTACAAGGGGTGAGCTGGAATCTCTGAGAGGGGAAAACAAGGCAAGCAAAGCAGCAGCAGCTCCGGAGCTCCTGCTCGTCTCACTCCCACTGCCACTGCCCAGCCGAAGCAATCGAGGCCAGGCCAGCAGACATGATATACTGCCTGGCAGCAATTGTACCTTTATTTGCAGCCTGTGCCAGCTGTCGCCATTAGCTTGGAAGGCAGCAAGATAAGGAGGGTTATACTTGGCAACGGCAGCGGAGATCAAGCCCTGCAGCACTACTGCACTGCCAAGCAGAGCTGGCGACGAGGCCCTTTGGACATCGGGGATTGAGGCTGGCGGCAGGGAAGGAGCATCTGGACCCAGAGCCAAGGTGCTCAGTCTTACCAAAGCCCGCTTGTGCCCCTCCCGAGGATAGGACACTGCTTTGCACAGCTCCAGAGGAGGCCCAGCCAAGGCATTTCCCCACCAAAGGGCAGTGGGTGGATCCTCACACCCTGCTTGGCTGGGAAGAGATGGCATCTTCAGCCCCTCCGTTACAGTCTGAGAGCAGGGCAGCCCTGGAAAGCACTGACAAGAAGTGCCCTTTGCCCACAGACTTCTGCAGCGCCAACGTGGCAAGCAGGGCCCAGGTCACATTTCCTTGGAACCCATGTCCATGGTCCACAATCTTAAATGGGTGCCCCCATTTAAGAGATTGAAGGGGAGAAGTAAGAACATATGGACACAACACACTGCTGGAGAGCAGACACAGACCTGCAAGGGAGAACAGCTACTCCTGTCCACAACAGCCGGGTCTGCTCCAGGTACTCACCGCTGCCTTACTCTGAAGCACAGAAGGCAGGATGGCAGCAGGGCAGACCCCGGCACCGCAGAGGCCGAGGAACCCTCCAAACCCAGCCGGTGCCCCGTCCCTGCCGAAGGTCACGCCAGCCTTGGGGCTCGGGGTTCTCCCCAGACCCTGAAGCACCTCTAGAGCTCGTGTCCTTCCCGTGGGTGGGGCGATGCACGCCCGAGCCCCAGGCACACACAAGCACCCACCACGTCGGGGGGGTCACCCCGAGACCTTAACACAGCACGGCACCGGCTCCTCCAGCCCCCGCAGGGCCGCACATAGGAGGGTTCGGGCCTGCCCCACAGCTAGGCTCCCCCACGCTGGGCAAACGAGGCAGCTGGGAAGGGTGGCGTCTCGAGGGCGGCTGCGGCAGGGTCCCGACTCGTTCCGCGGAAGGCGGCGGCGGCGAGCGATTCGGCCTCAGTCCGGCGGCACTGCGGCCGCGGGGGCACCGCGGGGTCTGGCTTCGGATCCCGGGGCCTG
>VZTN01006415.1:47133-58720 GCA_013400515.1 Erpornis zantholeuca
AGGCGGGGCTGTGGCCCCGGGACCGGTCTGTGGCTCGGGCGGGGCGCGCAGGTGAGCGGCGGTGGGCGGGAGCGGACAGACCCACCGGCGGCGTTGCGCGGAGGTACCGACCCACCGACAGCGGGATCGGGACGGGGACTGGTGCGGCGACCGCTTTTGCCGCCTGGTTGCGGTGAGTCGCGTGGATTTGGGATGCTGCGGGTGGCGGTGGGCACGGTTGGCGCGCGGATCAGTGCATGGTCCCCTCTGTCCCCGCCCGCCGCCGGAGCCGGTGGACACGTCGCCCGTGGGGCGGGGGGTGTCACTCGTAGGCTGTTCCCGGTCCCTGCGCACGGGGCTGCGGGAAATCTGTGACATCGGCACAGTCCCCACTGCGTGCCGGGGTGGCTGCCAAGGCTCCGCTCTGGTCCTGTTGCGATGCTGCTTCATCCAGCCAGGGTCCCCCGCAGGTCTCCCACGAGTGACTGGGGGCTGCCAGCCCTCTTCCTAACCTGGTGAGCAGCTTGGCGGCATGCCTGGTGTACCGAGTAGGGACGGCGGCGTTGCAGGGGGAAGGCAACTCAGGGAGCCCCTTCTACGCCGGTATTGGTAGAGTTGGAGGGTATCCCAGTGTCCCGGCACGCTGTGCCACGCTGGTGAGCCCCGGACCTGCACCCCGGACCTGCTCGGCTGTGCAGTGGTCCCCACCGGGATCGGTGTCGTGGTAGCACCTGCCAAGCACCGGTGGACTCTGCCCCATGCGCCCAGCCCTGCCGTACCTGTCCTCGTCCCCCTGGCTGGCTGCCCCCGGCCGCTGTTTGCCCGGGGCGGGGTGCGGTATTTACCCTCCCGCCGGAGCAGATCCACGTCTTGGGCCACAGCCGCCCTTGATCCGTGGTTGCGTTCACCTGGCGAGGGAACACAGTGCCAGCTTTGTCGTGGGGTGAGTCGCACCGTACTTCGGTTTCCCCCACTACAGCTGCGCTAGTGGGAGTGGGGAGCAGGCTGGGATCCCCGGCACTTCAGAAGGCACGCGGCAACTGCAGCGACTCAAGGCTTCAGTGGTGATACTGGCGCTGGGTGCGGAGGGAGCGACCGAGCTCAGGAACTTAAAAGTGGGTGCATGGAGAAGGGGAAAGTGTGGAGAGTGGGGGGCAGCAGGGCTGGGAGTGCCCATGCTGGGGACGGTGCAGAGGTGAGCATGGGGAGGTGAGAGGTGTGGGGGGGGCACATAGGTGCTGAGTCCTGGGGACCCTCCAAGACCCCTTGCCTGCGCGCAGGCTGCCCCCAGCGCTGTGGTGCCGAGCCCGAGGCTGTGGCAGCACGGCTCTGCCAGCTGGTTCCGTGCACCCTCAGTGCACACGTGGCACGAGCACGACAGGCCTGAGCACCCGGGGGCGGGGAGCGGGCACAGCGAGGGGTGCGGGACCAGCGTAGCCCCTGCTGCACCCCAGCCCTCGAGGGGTGGCTGCTGCCCTGTGCGTCAAGCAGGAACTTCTCCTTCGGGGCAGGCAGCGGATGATGAAACCAGGGAGAAATTTCTCCTGGCAGCGTGTGGGCTGCTGGCAGGAGCCCCCGGGAGCCTGCTCTCCCCCTGCGCCACCACCACTGCCTTCCCATGGTAACTCCACGGCGGGAGCAGGCAGGGTGCCGGTGGGAGCGGCCGCCCCGTCTGGAGGACTGGCGCCCGCCTGGCTCCCCGTGGCAGCACTGGCGTCCCTGACATGCCCCGAGAGCTGCATGTCCACACCCCAGCAAGCCCCAGGGCGGTCAGAGGAGCTGGCGAGGGGCTGGGCTGAGACCCGTCAAACTCGCTTTGTGCCAGGAAGGTGGTGCTTGGGTAGCCATGCGGGCAGGGGGGGTGGTGGTGCCGGGGCTGTGGCCGGTGACCTTCAGTGCGCCCGTGCCCAGGGCTGGGGGGGTCAGTTGACTTGCAGGGTGGTGCAATGGGAGCCATGGGGCCTGGGTGACTTGTATCCCCAGAGCTAGTGGCATGACTTAATGGAACCACGGGCGGGCAGGGGGACCAGCCAGGGTGAGAGAAAATGAAAGCAGGTGATGCGGAAGGAGAAGTAGGTCAGGCGAGCTCTGGCCTCTCCCGGCAGCCTCGGTTGCACTGAGTGTTCCGTTCTGCCCGTCTGTCTCTGTCATGTCCCCAGGCCCCATGGGCAGTAGCTGGAGTGGGTAGTGGGTAAGGGGGTCCTGCCACCAGGCACTGGGTCCTGGGGTGGGCAGGGTGGGTACCAGGTGCTGCCCACCCTGGACACCAGCAGGGTGGAGAGTGTGGCTGTGTTAGCTGACAAACGTTGGGTGCAGTGGCAGCCCAGCAGTTTTGCTTTGATTCTCCTCTGATGGACAACCCACAGGGCTTGGAGCCATAGCAAGGCTGGACAGGAGGATTGTCAGCCCCACTGCAGGGCCAAGGAAGAGAAGGAAAGATACCCTTGGGTCCTGCTCAGGTGGCACAAGGCAGCTGGTGTGGTGTGGACATCACGGTGGGCCTTGCGGACAGCCCCTGTCCCATAGAGGCTCCACAGAGGCTCCCCAAGCCTGCTGCACTGTGGAGCCATGGGGCCATAGCCCTCCCCTTGGTGCAGGGCTGGCTGGGGTCTCACCAGTGGCTCTGTGTGTGTCGGAGTAACTGTGGCGGGCATGGCCTCACTGGCAGTGCTGTGTGGGCTCGGGGGGGCAGGGGGGGATTAGAATCGCCTGCCCCCCTTCCCTCCCCGGGATCAGCCGTGGGCAGCGGGGAGCTGGCAGCAGGCAGCTGCCGTGGGGGCGGAAGCCGGGCTATTTTGGAGGGTGTGGAGGGGGGGCTGTGGGCTGGCACTGTCCTTGCCAGGTGACCCCACCAGGACCAGCACCGCCCTGGTGCTAGGATGGAGCATGGGGACCCAGCCTGTGTCACTGGCGATGCTCGGTCCCTGAGGTGCTGTGAGGACGTGAACCCTGCATATTGAGTAGGAGGTGCCACCAGCTGGGGTGCCCTTGGGGCCGTGCAGCACAGTGGGACCCAGGGGGTCTGGCTGCCCTCCAACGGGTTCCCATGACTGTGCTGCAGGGCCAGCAACTCCAGAGCCAGCTCACCCTGGGACTAGCAAGCAGGCCCAGTTTCAGGTGAGCCTGCCTGTCCCAGGCTGGGCTGGTGGCTGGCAGAGCCTTGTCCTCCTGCTCCTTCCTCCCTTCCTTCCTTCCTTCCTTCCAGTGCCTTAGACATCTCCTTGGCACATTGGGAAGGCCAGAGGTGACGCACAGAGGCCACATGCCCTTGGCCACATCTGTCCTGGGCGACATGTGGCCATGGCACCTCATGCTATGGTAGGTCAGGGTGCTGCTCTGTGTCAGGAGGCGATGCAGGAGATGGGGTTGCTCTTCCTGCTATTGGAAGAGGAGCTGGGATGAGGCCATGTCCCATCACTGGTGACACTGGTCAGCGTGCCACTGGCCAAGGCAAGGGTGGAGCTTGGAGGAGGATGGATGGATGGATGGATGGATGGATGGATGGATGGATGGATGGATGAAGGTTAGCCCGTCTTCCCCAAAGGCCAGCACCTCCCCACCTGGCCCCCCAAGGTAGGCAGCCTGGTGCCCCCCAGCTGAGGCAAGCAGCAGTTTGTGGCCAGTGCCTGGGTGATTGCAACATCCCCAGGGTGGGGGGGCCACAGTGACTCACCCCATCCTGGCCACCAGTAGGAACCCTGACTCAGGGCTGCGTGCCCATGCCGTGCCATGCCCCTCCCTGCCCGCCTCGCCCACCTTATCTCCCGCCCTTAGCACCTGGCACACCTGGGCCAGGGGGGACTGGCGCCGTTCCCCTCCTTTATGGGGAACAAAGGGCAGGGGAAGGGTTGGCAGCAGGTGCAACATCCCTCCCTCCTCCCTCCTGTTCTCCCTCCCTTCCTCTCACGGACACTGTCCAGGGCTGTGCCCTCTTTTGTGCCCCCCACTGGAACAGCTGGTCAGCCTGGAGAACTGTGGCAGTGCAGTGGGCAATGCTGCCCACAACCCTGCTGCTGCTGGCTGTGTGCTGCCTGCACTCTGGGCACTGGGCAACCCGTGGTACCACAGCTGGCTTCTGCCCAGCACATGGTCCACAAGGATGGGAGAGGCAGGATACCGTGGAGGGCACGCTGGTGATGTCCCTCTGCCCATCTGCCATCTCTGCTGCCTGCCCACTGGCTCTTGAACAGCCCAGCTCTTTCCGTGAGCATTGCTGGGGCTGGGCTAGAGGCTCTTTGCCGTCCAGCTGGTGTGGGGCTCTTCCCCTTTCTGCCTGGCCTCCTGCTACAGACGGCACCAGCACAGTGCCTGGAGCCCGTCCGGGGCCATGCCAGGGTGCTGCTGTGCAGGTGCCCCTGACCGGTCTGGCGTGGGTGGCCTGGGCGGGTGCTGGTGCTGGTGGTGGGGTGTGGGGCACGCTCCCCAGGCTGCTAATTGCTGTTTAGCTGGGGACGTGGAGGGTGTAATTATGGGGGGATTGCGTGAATCTTCAGCCTGGCTGGGGGGCCCACGAGTGCCCCTGCCCAGAGAGTGGAGGGGATCAGGCAGCACAGTCCCGCTGGGCCGTCACTGCTTCCCACATTCCCCATGGGACCTCAGGAACCCGCTCCAAGGGTAGAGCAGGACAGGAATCCATGGGACCAGGGGGTGGCTCCAGGGCTGGCCGGGCAGGCTGCAGCACGCTGCTCCGAGCCCAGCCCTGCTCCCGCCAAGCGCAGGCGCCCTCCCAGCTCGGCCAGGCTGGCCACGGCCAGTGGCGAGCACCCAGCTCCCTGCCTTGGGGCGGAGGAGAAGGTGAGGGCCTGTGTGATGCCTCGGCACGGGGGGCAGGGGCAGACACTTGGAGACAATGCCAGCGGCGGGGGAGGCATACTTATGGTACGAGGTGCCTGTCCTGACAGTGCTGAGAATTTTCTCCCGTGGGAGTGGGCCAGGGGATGCCCCCTGCCTGGTTCCGGGCTGGCGCCCACGGCGCGGTGCCGGCTGCAAAGAGTTAATGCCGTGTGTGTTCTGGGAAGCGGGGCTGGGAGGTGCGTGACCCGGGGTGTGGGCGTCGACTCCTTTTGAGGTGGGATCCTGAGCTCAAGTGCAGCGGGGAGCGGGGCCAAGTTCACACAGCACCCTGCCTTCCCCTCCGTGCCACTCGCGGGCCGCCAGCCTGGCCGCGGCGCAGCGCTGAGCCACGCCAGGACCCAGGGCAGGTGAGCTACTCACCCACCCTGCCGTCACTGGCCGGCATGGTGGAGGAAGTTGCCAGGGTGGTGGGGACCCATTGTGGTGCCACTGGGAACTAGGAAAGCTGGGGCAGCTGCTTTGGCATCAGCAGGCTGGGGGATGTTTGTGTTGCTTGAGCCCTACACCACCCTTGCTGCTGGTGGGACGGGATGGGATGGGACGGGATGGGATGGGACGGGACAGGAAGGGACGAGTGGCGAGATCTGGGTCACTTTGGTTTGGCAGAGCAGGGCCCACACCCCCTCAGTGGCAATGCCAGGCAGCTGGATGTGGCAGTGGGGTAGGTTTTGGCAGCAGGAGGGGGCCAGGATGCCAACACAGTGCCAGCAGGCTGGGTGGGTGGCATGGAGACTTTGCTTCTTGTCCCTGCCAGAGATGCCAGGAGTGGCTCTGGCAACGTCGCTAGTCCTGCTCCACCATGACAGGGATGCCTGTGCCCAGCCTCCATGGCAGCTATTGTGCTGGGCTGGCACTGGGCCCCAGGTGCAGTGCTGGCTGGGCGTTGAGGCAGCCCTGGGCCACAGCACCCCAGCCCCTCTCTCAGTGCCGATGGCTAATGTGCCATGGCTGCGCGGCACACGGCTGTGCATGGGAGCTCTGCGGGTGAGCTGGCCAGTATCGGGGGCCTGAGAAGTGTCATGGGGCTCACTCTCAGTGCTGTGGGGTGGGGGACTGTTTATCCTCTTTAATCTCCAAACCATTTCCTTTTGTCTCTGCTCGTTCTTCTCTTCTTTCAAAGAGCAGTGCTGCTTTCCCCACTCCCTCCAGCAGTGGGACCCCCAGCATGTGCCTGCTACAGGGTCACCAGCTGAGCCAGAGCCCAGCCACCACCTTCCCTGCTGGGCAGACAGAGGGGCTGCAAAGCCCCTGCCCTGCAGCCACACCACCCTCCACACTGCGGCCGTCGGCACCAGGGTCACTGCTGCTCCCAGCTGGNGCCCAGACTCCTGGATCCCTGTCCTAGTTCCCAAAGGGTGAGGGGCCCCACAGGGTGAGGGGCTGGGGCGACACTGCACTGCGCTCCCCTTCCTGGGTGACTCATTCTCCCCAGCGTGGCTGTGAAGTCCCTCGACAGCATTTGCAACTTTTGTGACCGAAAGCAGCCCAGGGTGGGGACTGTGCTCCCCAGGACCTCTGCCCTCCTTCCCCATGGGGGAACAGGTCGGGAGATCCCCCCGAGACACCTCTTTCCACCTCACAACTTCCACCATCCCCAAGCCATGGCCCAGTGCTCAGCGCAGGCTGGCACTGTGCCCTCATCCAGGGTGCCATCCCATCTTCGTGCTTGGGACACAGCCTATCCCCATGCAGGATGGGTGCTGCAGGGGCCCCACCCCACTGCCCATGGCTCTGCCTCGGTGGCTGGACCCCTTGGATGGAGGGAGCTGGCAGGTGGGTGGAGCCTGGCCATGGTTGTTCCAGGCAGCAGGGGCTGGCAGAGGGATGTCAGGGTGACCTGGGCAGGCATTGTTCGTGCTGCCACCCGTCCTGCATGGGAGCCAGCTCAGCATGGGCAGCAACTCCCCCTTTCCTCAGTCGCGTTTGGCTGCTGCAGTCGAAATGTGCCCAGCCACAGCATCGATGTAACCGAGAAAGCTCTGGCATGGCGAGGACATGGGCATCACCACCTGCTTCCTCCCAGCCATCATCTCCAGCATCAGCCAGGGAATGCTGGGGGGCCGGGGGTGGCTCCAGTCCCCTCACACCTCATCCTCCACCATTTCCTTATCACTGCGGTGATCTCCTCGACGGCAGCACCCGCTCAGCATGTGACTTCGCTCCAGTGAGGAGGATGTGCGGGGGGGTGGGGGTGTCAGCAAAGGAGCCGTAGCGGGCGGTTTAGTGTGATGGAAAATCCCCCTCCTGTCACCGCCATCTCGCCCCCACCCTGGCCCGGCCCTGCAGCCATGTCTGCTGGCATCAGGTCCTGTGGCTGCTCACAGGGGCCCCAACTCCCTTACCAGACCTCTGCTGGCGGGTTCTCTGTCATTGGCAGCACTGAGGCTGTGTCCACCTGCACTGTGACATGGTGAGGCTGGTGGCCATCCTGTCCCTCAGAGCACCCTGGCACCCACTGGGATATGACAGGGTCTCAGCTGCTGCCCTGCGCACGGACACCCTCACAGGCACGTGCTAGTGGGTGCCATCAGTCTGGTGAGTGCCCTGTGCCCAGGTGTCTTGTGGGGCTGGAGGTGCTGTGGGGACCAGGGTAGAAGAGAGGCACTCCTGGTGCCATCACTGGGGGAGGCAGTGTTGGAGGACACAGTGCCACCCTATCCTTTGACCATTACCTATGACAATCCTGGGGGTCTCTGGGGCTCTGGGCCACCCTTGGCAGGTGCTACATCCCTGTCATCCCTCTCCAGCTGCCCAAGCTGTGGCATAGGGTACTTGCCCCCCCACTTAATCCTGCCCCTGCAGCTAATCCTGCCTAATCCCACTGGGGGCTGTCACTGCCTGTTGGCTCCCAGGGCCCTGATGGTTTAATCACCCCTAATCCGATCACCTCCGCCTCAGCAGGCAGAGGGGACCCCAACCGGTGGTGGGATGGGCTCCTGCCAAGGAGGGGGGCTTGGCCGTGGGTGCTGGCGCAAGCATCCCAGGCGGTCGGCACTGCCTGGCTCCCAGTTTCAGGGGCGGCTGCCGCCTGCCGTGCCGGTCGGGCCTGCTCGGCAGTGGCTGGGGCGGCTCCACAGCCGGTTGCTCCGGGGCCGTTCCCAGCTGCCTGCCGAGGCAGCCCCAGCTGGCAGCCACCCAAGCACAGGGAGCGGCCGGCTTGGGGATGGGCCCCTGTGCCGGGGGCCGTCGGCCGCGCCGCCCCTCCATGGGCAAGAGGGGGCACGTCCCCCACGCCTGCCTGCCGACGGCACAGTGTGGCTTGGCACAGTGTGGTGGGTTTGGGCTGGATGGGCCTGGCATGGCTCAGCGTTGCCTGGCATGGCTTGGTGATGGCCAGTGCCACGTGCCACTGTCCACCATGGCTTGGCTTGGCATGGCACAACTCTTGCAGCACCAACAGCCACAACCCAGAGGTGGTACTCACCTCTGCCTCCCGGAGGCTGCAGTTGCTAGATACCCATCCCACTGTCACCCAGCAGTGCCAGTGTCACCCAGCAGCCCAGCTGGCTGCAGGGGCCATAGCTGGACATGGTGTCGGAGGGCAGGTTGCAGCCCTGGAGCTGCCACTGCTGCCTGCACCCTGCCTGCAGGTTGTGAGGACCATGGGCTCCCCCTTCCCACCTGTGCTGGCTCCACAGGAACATGTGGTCCCTGGTGGTGCACCATGGGGACCTCAGTGGGAGTGCGAGCAGTGCTGGGTTTAGGGCTGAGGCCAAACTCTGCCAGCCGCAGCGTGGGAAAGGCCTGACTGGCGCAGGCTGGGCTTGGCTGGGCGAGGAGTGGCCCCAGGCTGGGGCACAGGGGGAGGGAGGGGGCCCAGTCCCGACCAGGAGCGGGGGCAGGAACCGGCGGCACGGGTGCTGATCCTAATCTGCCGTGGCAGGAAGTGTGGCCCCTGTTCCCAGCCCAGCTGGGCTCCATGGGGCGGCCCCTGGCCCTCAGGGTGCTTTTCCCAGCGCTCGCCCGCCCACCTGTGCCTGCTGCCAGTGAGGCCTGTGTTCCCAGGATGGGGTTGCTGGGAGCCAGTGGCTGCGCCTGGCTGTGACGGTGGGCTGGGGGGGACTGTGGGTGGGCTGGCACAGGAAGTGCTGCACCTCGGTGCTGTTCAAAGGCACCACGCTGAGATTTCCCCCTTTGCTGTGGCAGCGCGGGTGGCTGGGTGCTGGTGGTAGTGGAGGAAGTGTGGGGGCCTGTGGTGGGAGGTCTGTGCCCGCTAACATCCACATAGCATGGAGGGGACTGAGGGCAGACCGTGGGCCCCAAGCCTGCCCCTGTTCAGTGTGGCACTGAAACCCCAGTGCCACCCAGCATGTACATAGAGGGTTCCTTGTGCCCTGGCTTTGTGACAGCGATGCTCCAGCTGCAGTGTTTCTTCCAAGTGCTCCCTCCCAGGTTGTTCCTGTATCAGTCAGGCAGCATCCTGTCCTTCCTGCAGGTGAGGACGATGGCCAGCCCAGAGGACGACCTCATTGGCATCCCCTTCCCAGAGCACAGCAGCGAGCTGCTGAGCTGCCTGAACGAGCAACGGCAGCTGGGGCTGCTCTGCGACGTCACCATCAAGACGCAGGGGCTGGAGTACCGCACCCACCGTGCTGTCCTGGCTGCCTCCAGCCGCTATTTCAAGAAGCTCTTCGCAGGGCCAGGGCCAGGGCAGGAGGTTTGTGAGCTGGACTTTGTGGGGCCAGAGGCACTGGGTGCGCTGCTGGAGTTTGCTTACACAGCCACGCTGACCATCAGCAGCGCCAACATGGGGGAGGTGCTGCGTGCTGCCCGGCTGCTGGAGATCCCCTGTGTCATTGCTGCCTGCATGGAGATCCTGCAGGGCAGTGGGCTGGAGGCACCTGGCCCCGATGATGGCGACTGCGAACGTGCCCGCCGCTACCTAGAGGCTTTCTCCGCTCTCCCCGAGGGTGAGGTGCCTGCCCCGCCGCCCCCCCGCCCCATCGCCCGCCGCAGCAAGAAGACCCGCAAGTTCCTGCAAGCCCGCGGTGCCCGGCTCAACAACCATGCCGAGGAGCCACCCACTGAGGCTGAGGGCTCCGGCAGCCCCCCACCGCCTCCCCAAATGCCCTCACCCCCTCTGCCTGAGGGCCTGCCCCTGCCCTATGACAGCTTTGAGCTGCCTGAGGAGGAGGAGCTGCCCCCACACCCCTTCCCCTTCCCCTACCAGCCCCCCCTATCCCCTGATGAGGCCGCTTCTGACGATGACGCCATCGACCCCGACCTGATGGCATATCTGAGCTCGCTGCACCATGAGTCGCTGGCGCCTGGGCTGGATAGCCCTGACAAGCTGGTGCGCAAGCGCCGCTCACAGATGCCCCAGGAGTGCCCTGTCTGCCACAAGGTCATCCATGGTGCCGGCAAGCTGCCTCGCCACATGCGCACGCACACGGGTGAGAAGCCCTTCGCCTGCCAGATCTGCGGAGTCCGATTCACACGGTGAGTGCTGCTGGATGGACTCTCCCTGCCTGACATGAACCAAATTACATCCCCTATGGCACTCCCCCTGGCAGTCCTTCTGGGGTCTGGCCACCGGCCTGGCATGGTCCATGGGGTCTTCTGCACCCCCTGAGTGCTGCCGGACGAAACTGGGTTACCTGATGGCATTATGCACAGCACCCCTCTGCCAGTCCTGCCAGTGTGGTGCCGATTCAGAGGGTCTTCTGCACTCCATGAGTGCTCTGGAGTAACACAGGGTACCCAATGGCGTCCTCCATGGCACACCCTGCAAGCTCTGTTGTGGTGCAGTGGGGTTATGGGGCCTTCTGCACCTCATGAGTGCTGCTAGACTGACCTAAAGTACCCATTAGCATCCCCTGTGGTGCCACTCTGCCATACCTGCTGGTCAGGTCAATGGTTCTGCACTCTGTGAGTGCTGCCAGATCAACCAAGGCCTGATACTTGATGGCACCCATAACACCTCGTCTGCCAGCTCTGGCATGGTGTGGTGCAGGTCCAGGGGACTCTTCCACACTATGTATGTGCTGCCAGGCCAGCCCGGGGTACCCAGCAGCATCCCTCCTGCCAGCACCCAGCTGCATCTCAGCCATGCAGCCGTTCAATGGTCCCCTGCCCCGTCAAGCACCCAGACCCCTCTGCCCTGCAGAGCATCCCTGCTGTGGGGCTTTCAGCACCATTCCCCTCCCTGCTGTGGCATGTCAGCTGCTCAGTGCCAATATCTCCCTGTGTCCCAACTCCAGGAATGACAAACTGAAGATCCATATGCGGAAGCACACGGGTGAGCGGCCCTACTCCTGCCAGCACTGCAGTGCCCGCTTCCTGCACAGCTACGACCTGAAGAACCACATGCACCTGCACACAGGCGCCCGGCCCTACGAGTGCTACCTCTGCCACAAGGCCTTCGCCAAGGACGACCACCTCCAGCGGCACCTCAAGGGTCAGAACTGCCTGGAGGTGCGGACCCGCCGCCGTCGCCGCGATGAGCCTCCTCCACCGCCCGCTGGGCCCCCTGGCCTCGACCTCTCCAACGGGCGGCTGGAGGGGCTGCGCCTCTCCATTGCCCGCTACTGGGCTCCAGGGCAGCCCGAGGAGGAGGAAGAGGAGCCGGAGGGTGAGGAAGGGCCGCAGCCAGATGGCGCTGTGCCGGTGGAGACGGCATAGGGCCGATGCAACGGCACGTGTCATGCCGTTCCGTGCCGAGCTGTGCCGTGCCCACTGGGGTTTCTGTTCTTGTTTTTCCCGTCACGGTTCATTCCTAGTTATGCAAAGGGGGAAACTCCCCTCGGCCGATTTG
>VZTN01006415.1:58774-93978 GCA_013400515.1 Erpornis zantholeuca
GGCGAGCCCCCCTCGCCCCTGCACTCCCGGCTGCTTTCTCTTGGTTGCACTATTCGGGTGAGCCCGCCCGGGTGCGGGGCAGCCCCGGCCCCCCCCGGCCCCCTTCCCCTTCCGAAATCCCCCGGCCCTGTGGGACCCTCCTTCCCTGGGGTGGCCGGGCCCCCACNGAAGGGCCGCAGCCAGATGGCGCTGTGCCGGTGGAGACGGCATAGGGCCGATGCAACGGCACGTGTCATGCCGTTCCGTGCCGAGCTGTGCCGTGCCCACTGGGGTTTCTGTTCTTGTTTTTCCCGTCACGGTTCATTCCTAGTTATGCAAAGGGGGAACCTCCCCTCGGCCGATTTGCACAAGGGGGTGGGGGGCCCCTACCACCCCCCACCGTGCCCGGGCCCCACCTGCTCATGCCCAGGTGGGTGAAGGGGGGATTGGGACTTGGATGTCCCTCCACCAAACCCCTCGTGGATGCCAGGACCGGGCAGGGGCACCAATGGACCGAGGCCCCCCCCAGCTGGGGAGAGCCCCCATCCTCTCCCCAGTGGGGGGGCGGCCACTGCCCTGCGCTGTGCATAGCTTGTCCCCACCTCNGGGCGCAGCCTCCCCGGGGGTGTAGGGGACCGGCACTATTTGTCTACAATAAGAGTTTTATCTATATTTAAAAAGATTATGTAATATATTCCCTCCCACAGCCCCTCCGCTGCCACCCACCAGCGCTGCCCGGCCCCCACATCTGCCATGGGGTGCCGGCAGGGGTGATGGGGCCGGGGGGGCTTTGCTCCCGTCATGGCTTTAAAGTGCCTTATGGTGAACTTGAACCTTTTCGGCTACTTGAACCTCTCTGGTGTCAGGAACCAAACAAACCATGGGCGGGCGGCCCCCCGCCCCGCCGGGCCGCCTCTGCCTGTCTGTATGTCTGTTTGTGTTTGTTTTTTTTTTTTTTTTAAACGAAGGCTGCTTGGTAATAAACGGAGAAGCAGGGACTTCCCCCGCGTCCAGCTGTCTGTCCATTCTACACGCCTGCCCCGAAGCAGCTCGGGGCTGGGGGCACTGCGGGACTTGGGACAGGGACATTGGGACAGGGGCACCATAAGGATGGGGAGGGGCACCATGTGTGGGGTGGGGGACAGCATGGGGCTGGGAGCATCACAGGGATGGGAATGGGGACATCTGGGGACAACCATAAGGGCTGGGGACAGGGATGTTTAGGGACTGGAGGCACAGTGGGGATGGAGATGGTGGCACTGAGGTGCTGGGGATGGGGGTTGGGGAGCATTGAAGGGCTGGGGTCACAGCAGGGATGGAGCCAGGGGCAGCATGGAGCTGGGGTATGACAAGGTCAGGACCACCATGAATAGTGGATGCCAACTCAGAGTACGAGGACTCTGGTGCCTTGAGGACCAGATTCACCAGCCCTTCCCCACCCAGCGGCTCTCAGCTTCTGCCTCACTGGTGAGGCTGCAGCCACATCCCAGAGCCGTGTTTTTGCTGCCACATGGCATTATCCTGCTCTCACTGGGCCCTGTCCTCACTTTCAGTGTTCTTGGCCTACTGCTGGTAATTAAAGTCTTGCTGGGAGAGAGGAGCTCATTGCTGGCATCCAGCATCCCCTGCCGGGGAGAACAGGGGACATTGCCACCCCAACAGCCAACCCTCACCTGCAGAGCAATTTGTTCTTGTTGGCCACCCCACTCTCCTTGCTCTTTTCCTCCTCCTCCAGCTGGTCTTGCGGGGGTGGCTGTTCTGAAGGGGAGTCTCTGGCCCTTTATCATGTCCTTGATGCGCTGCAGCAGCAGCCGCCCTCGCTCCTGGCCCCGCAGCGACCGCACAGCTCCCAGCCACAGCTTTGGTGTCTCCTCGTCGCTGGAGTCCCTGCAGGGGCAGAGAGGACAGGGGTCAGCCCCCCACCCCCACCTGCTGCAGCCCCCCAGGCTCGGCTGCGCTCCTGGCACCCCTCTGCTCACATCTCCTCATCCCCAGAGTCCGGGTAGCTCAGGGGGGCCATGCAGACGGAACAGGCGTTGTTCAGGGCTGTGTAGCACTCGCTGCAATACAACCCTGCGGGAAATGGGGCCGTCAGGGGGGACGTGGAATTTTCTGGGAGAGGGTCCCCAAGTTGTGGGGGCTCCTACCTTTGCAGCCAGGTGTGATGCAGGTGCTGAAACCTGTCTGCTCCACAGATCAGGCAGTGTTTGTGCTGGATGCCCAAGAAGCGAGTGAGGCAGGTGAGGGCAGGAGACTTGTGGGCACGGGGTGATGCTCTATGGGTCAATGCCATCCTGGGGGTCCTTGACACAGACCCTCAGGGATACCACTGATCTTTTCCATCCCACCAGGGTTAACTTACCTGTATTCACAAATCTGCTGCCATCAACATACAGTTTTTGCCTGGTTCCTGTAAAGGTTCATCCCTTAAATGTGCTTGACTTGGCATCTACCTGTTCCATGGTGTGCAGCCAAGTCATATTGAAAAGGTCCTTGCCTTTCAGTAGGGAGAAAAATGACTTCATTTAAAGTTGATGTCACACACATGACTACTTCTCTCCCTGGGTCATTAGCACAGCTTGGTATTGTGCCAGTCAGCTTAGAGAGATCCAGTGATGTCCCTTTGGATTCCAAACAGCCAGCATGGCATATGGGACTGGCACAGTTAGTGATCATCCCAAAGTGAATTTCTGGGCCTCCTGTATCATTAGGGTTGTGGCTCTATGGCCCATAAGCATGCTGACCATCCAGTTACTTGGAAAAGAATGCCACTGGCCTTTGCCAACTTCCAAGAAGCTGTGTCATCCCCACAGAGGGTAGTTGTTGCCTTTTGTGCACACATCATGGAAAGGGTTTAGTTGTATCTGGAAGCCTAAAGCTGGTGCTTCCATGAGCATCCTTTATGGTGTTAAAACTGGTTCAACATTCTCAGGGCCATTCCAGCAATTCTTCAGGGCCTTTGATTGCCAAATAAAGGGGGTTGGCTATTAGTCCAAAATTTTGAACCCATATGGAGCAAAATCCTGCCACTAACAAAATTCCTATTAGTTATCTTTTAGTCTTAGGAGCTGCAATTTGGAATATTGCTACTTTTTTTCTTCTCCCAGATCTCGTTGTCCTTTTGATACCTTAAAGCTAAGGTATTGGTCTTACCTTTCTTTCTTGAAATTCCAGCAAGTCCCAAAATGTTCCCCAGGCTTATGGTCACTTTCAAGCAGGTTTGTTCCTTGTCAGCTCCAATTAGTATGTCATCTACAGGCTGTAAAAGAGGAACACTGTTACCTTTTTTCCATTGTTCTACTTCTTTGCTAAAACCACCAAATAAAGTGGACTTATTTTTGAATCCTTGAGGGAGCACCGTCCAACTGCATCTTTCTTCCAGTCACAGAGATTAATTCATAGGCAAAGATAGTTTGGCTTTGCTCGTCTATTGGGATACAAGAGAAAACATCCTTTACAGCCAAAACAGAATAAGTTTGTTTCCGGCACTGAGGTTAACAAGGCATAAGGATTTGGTTCAGTTGGGTGTATATCTGTGCATATTTGATTGATTGCTCTTAAACTTGTACTAATCTGCATGCTCAAGAACAAGGCTTCTTTACCTGTAGACCTGTAGGAAGGCATCTAAAAGTCAGATTGACATTGTCTGAGTATGCTGAATTGTAAGAATGTGTGTATCAATGGTTTCAGACCTTTTTGTCCTTCTGTCTTTATAGAATATTTATTCATTCTTAATGGTTTAACTTTTGGTTCTCAGCTTTCTCTCTCAACTGGAGACATATTCTCCTGCTTTACCTCATTTTCTCGTAGCCCATGTGGATCACTGCATTTGAAATGGCATCCAGAATATTTTCTCCAATGTCCTCCAATGGTTTTGCAGATCTGAGCTTTCCAGCCTGTCTCAGATGGAATGTGAAGCTGCATGGTATTTTCAGAAAAGGTTTAGGGTTTTGTGCATTTAAGTTACAAAATATATCTCATCCCAGCAAAGGAAGGGGGCACTGCGGCATATATAGAAACTGATGAGTTGTTTTAGTGTCACCAACTATACATGCCGTGGCTGGTAGGAGACCACAAAGCTCATTTTCCTGCTGCCCCAGCAATCTGTACCGGAACTTTCCTGAGCAGACCCTTGCAGCAGGTTACTTCTGAAGGTGTGGCTCTACTAGCACTACAAAAATCTAGTGTTTCATTCCCCAGCTTTACTGGAACCAGAGTATCAACTGGGCTTGCCCTGATATTTTCCCCTGGTTCCCTTCCCTCACTGTCAAAATCCTCCATCATCTTATGATATATACCTCTTATAACTGACCCCTCCTGTCAACAAATAGCACATTCAGGCCAAGACCCCCAAATCTCTAGCCCATTCCTCTTCTTTCTCCTTCTCTAACACCATTCTCTTTTTTTCTGCAGTAAAAAAGTTTGGCTGTTAAGTAGTTACACTGCTCCCACCCCACTGATTGATTAAAGGCCACTGCCAAGTGTTTCCTTGTGACTTACATGGAGGTTGATCCCACTGACGAGTTACACTGATAAATCTACACCTTTGTAAAAGCAATGTGAAAAAGGAACAACAGTGCCCTTGCCAATCCAAGAATTCCATCCACCCATCCACCCTTGCTTGAACATCTCTGGAGGATTGCACTTTGGATTTGCTCACTGCCATGATGCTGAAGAGGATTTGGAGGAGTCCCTGAGCACCTGGCTGGTGCCTGCTGGAGTCCTATCTGTTCTGATTCTCCATTGCCAGGGGCAGCAAGGTGATCCAGGCAAGGCCTTATGGCCACTCCAACTAAGTCACCTTAATGTCCCCAGAGTGGGTTCTTTCCCATAGTATGCCAGAAACTGATCCACACTCAGAGTTGGGATATTTGTTTCTTCCATGTCTGTGCAGAGGTGGGTGCTGGGTAGTGAATCCTCTAAACCGGCACCCCCTCAGTGCCAGTCACCCACTTTGATACACTTCAAAGTGCAACAGATACACATTTCCCATAAACACCACAGTCTAAAGCTATGGATAAGCTATGGATAAGGTACAGATCATCTGTAGCCATGGGCTGCAACTTCCTTTGTCTCTTTTTAGAGATCCAGCACACAAGGATTTACTCTGTGCTCTCTGGGGAAGGGCATCAAAGCCTTCTCGCAAGTTAGTGGGGAGGTGGAGGTGGCTGCTAGCTGCCCCTCTTAGAGCTTTGGACCATGAAGCTACAGCATTGCAGAGCAATGTGAGAGTTGGAAAAGGAAGACAGGACTTTACAAGATGCAAAGGCAATCACACAAGATGTAATTATACTCCAGCAAAGTGGTGCTATGAGCAGCAATGCAGTGTAGAACGACTGTAAAACAGCAATATGTGGTGGCGCACATTGCTCACAAACAAAGGCACAGATATGGGAAAAATAAGATTTCTATTTCCCAGCCATATTCACAGGATCCTGAGGAATGGGACGGAAATACCTTGAGTGAGTACTCAGAGTTCAAGGTCCAGCTTTAGCTGGATTTTGCAGAAAGGGAGGTGGTAGAAGCACAGCCTCTCATACAAATGGAGGGGCAGAGGGATCTGCTAGATGGAGGGGTGGATTTTTTGGAGGTCTATCAGCAGAAGAGAGGAGAAGACAAACAGACATGCATTTTGTGAGCTTGGAATAGTGGGGCTGTGTCTGTCCACTTATTAATTGGTGAAAAAGTCTATTAAGCCCAATAGGCAGTAAGGATCAGATGTACCGGGGATGTGCTCAGTAACAAAATATCAGGGGTCCTGTTTGCAGGATATCGCCACCCCTGTGTTGTATCAAGGGTTGTGTGCAGCAGTTTCAATAGCATATGCAGACATTGATGAATTAGTGCCATCCCTCTGAAACTGATGTTCAAGGAAGAAGGTTTTAGTTTCCTGCAGCAGATGGGGATGGTTCATGCTCTAATTACAGGACCTAGTCTGGATGGGGCAGCAGTAACTAAAAGTATGAAAATACAGCTTTTGAGAGGGGCGCCTGTTTCACTGAAGACCTTGATTACAGCAGCAGTCACAGTGCTACTAGTAATACAGGTGTCCTAGCAAATACCTTAGGGGAAATTTGGGCTCTAATTTCAGAACCAGCTGTGCAGGTGGTGAATGAAAATCAGTTGGTAAAACTGAAGACTTAGCTCATGTGTGACGAGGAAATAAATGTGGAATGATCTTGTGCATGATCTTGTCCAGTGATCAGAAAAAATAGGATCTTAACAGCAAAAATGATTCATCACAGACAGAAGTCAATTCCTATGCAAAAAAATTCTTCCCTTTCAACCCCCATCATCTCACACCAAGGCACTATCTGGCACATGCTAAAACCGCAGAAATGGACCAGGAAGAAAGTTGTTTGGCAATGGATGAAGAAACAAGAAGAAGCCTCTGATACCTACAAAAATGTTTTGATTGAGCAAGCCAAGTCACACACTTCTAGGCAAGGAAATGCTTTTGAATTGAAAGTAACAATTCTAGACGATAAAGTCTTATGAGGATTATGGCAGACAAGTGGGCTGAAAAGTCAGAAAAAATCTCTAGGATTTTGGTCCAAAGCCTTACAAGGCTCTGCTAAACATTATAACCCAGTGGAAAAATAGATTAAAGCTGTAATTTGGACATTGCAAGAAACAGAAAGAATTACAGGCTGAAATACTGTGACTGTACCTCCAGTACAAAACATGGTGAGGACTGAAATTCTTCCAGATGGTGTCTCTTCCAAAATGTTAGAATAAGTGGAATTGTTTACACCAGTGGATTCTGTGCTGGGACTGCAACCTATTAATCCAGAAATGACCATTTATATAACAACCCCTCACAATGCAGTATGGTTCTATACTCTGCTTTCTCCCCTTCTACGTCCTCTGTTAGTATCATATTCCCAAGTTCCTGTATTCTAGGTATCTTTGATGATTTCTTGTGCCTTATTTAGGGGAGATAGCACTGGAACTCTGTTATTGGTGTGACAAACCAAACATCAAATTGAAATTCAATCTGAAAAAGCACAAACAACAACCACTCAATCTCTGTGGGCAATTATCCTGTATCAAGTTCCCAAGCCTGGAGCAATACTAGCTGGTGGAACTGGGGCAACACTGTATGCATTACTGGACTGAGATGACACTCCTATTTTCTTCCCTTATCACAAGCTGGTTCCTCGTGCTTTGGACACGGCAAACATATACCTTGAATACATATCTGCAAGAACCACATCTAAAAATGGTGTGTAGGTTTCTACTGTAACTAACCTGTTGTTATTCTTTCAGAGGGGTGACTGTGGAGCAGCTAGTATGTACCTTCATGGAAGGTTTAACTTGGACATCCAAGGCAGAGTGCCTTCAATTTGAGAGTAACAGCTATATACTAACTTATAACACCAATTACTGATTAACTACCTTCCTCTTTGTCACAGGCAGGATGGGAGCTTCAGACAAAATTTGTTGGAGAAGCTCTCACGTGTCACGAGGTACAGAAACGATGCCCTGGCTTTCTAAACTCCTCAGAGAGGAGTCTGGGTGTGGCTAAATCCAATCCCAGGCCCAGATGTGGTCAAAAGTTTATGTCTAAAGGATCATACAGGTGTATGCACCTATCTTTATGCAACTTTGTCTTGCAGGATTAAGGATGGCTAACCAAATATATTTACATAATAAAATAAATTATTTCTTTAATTTGATTACAATACTGATAAAGCTTAGACAAAAGGACCTTTGTCAGAATTATCTAGTACACAGGATAGGTAGCTGTAACTTCTAGCATAATCCTCTATTTTTGAAACAATATTGAAGCAATTTCATTAAAGCCAGAAAAAACCCAATTTTTAGGTAAAGATTGATGTTCCTCACCCCTATCAGCAACTGTGGGCAAATCTCTTTTGCTCAGCCTTGAGGTAAAACCTTGAGGGGGCAGCCCCACTCTTGGAAAAATCTTCACACACACCTTAGGGAGATGTGCTAGAAGTCCTCACTATGAAAATGTGGGACTGGCCTTTTACAGCATAAAGTGATTGACTGCCAGTCACATTCATTTTTAGGTTTTGTTTTGCTAGGCTTACTCAGCAAAATATGCTTTGCTGATGAAAAAGATCAGCTCTTTGGTTTCTTCTGCTCGACACTTCCACCTCTAACTTCCGTACCAGGGTCTGCACATCCCTGCTGCTCCTGGCCTCAGGGAGGGAGCACCTGTCATGTATATTCTCATGCACTCTGTGCTTTCCCTCTTGGCTACATCTACCATCATGTTCTCTGAAGTCTAAAGCTAAATGGAATTGTTTCCACATAGGGCTGAGTTAGGGATATATATCAGCACAGATAGCTGTCGGGGACCTTCCCCCTTACAACTGATAACTTGAATTTGTCAGGCAGCCAAGTGGCAGCCACACTCCTCTAGCAGCCTGTACAAGTACACTGCACACACAGCCACGGTGCTCTGTGGGTTCATTCTTCACCTAATGTAACATCACACATTTTCATTCTGCCAGAGTGTGAAATGTCCATCTACTTGCACAGAACAATGTGCCAGCACAGGAGCTGTCCAGCACACAGCTTTTGTTGAAACATGCCTGTGCCATGCGCTTTCCTTCTCAGATCTATGTACCATTACATTCTGGCACTCTTGTAGTCTGATTCTAAACCAGAAAGTTTTCCGCTGCATCACACACAGATAAAGGTGTCCCAGGAAAAGCAGCTTTCTTGGACCTTGCCCCTTATGTGTGGAAACTTGAATTTGCTCCACAAGAGGCAACAAATTACAGTGTCTTCTAACATCCTGAGGGAATTCAACATTCTCAAAAAGTTATGTGTCAGACCTGAAGGGAGAGAAGGAGGTGAAAGGCTGGGAAAAAATCATCCTCTCCTGTTCTCCCAGCAGGCTGGGTGCAATCATTAATAAACCCCCAGAAGCAGTATCTCAGACTAGGACAGGCAAACAACAGTGAATATGCATCCAAAATGATCTTCATTGCTACTTATGTTATCTTTCCATAAACTGATATGACAAAGTGTATCCACAAAGCATTCCTAGTTTCTCCCTGAAAAAGGACATCCATCATGGTGGGAAAATAGCTCCACAGGTACACAAAGTTAGGTGCCACAGCCACATGACTAGACCCAGCAGCATAGTGACCAGGGAGTTCTGTACCCAATATACAAGCGTTTTGGACAAAATTGTTATTTTGTCACTTTCTCTCTCAAGCCCCTTTAGCTGTGCACCAAATTTGTCTTAGTTTAATACTATTTTTGGGGTGGAGCTTGGGAAACAAGCTACCTCTCCTTTAGTTTTAAGCACTCCCCTTTCAACAGAAAGACAAATGTGGAATAAAATGTGAGATAAAAGTGAAAAAATAACAGTTTACTAAAAAACAAAACATCAATTAATAAGGAAACAGCAGTAACCAAAAATACAAAAGCTCTAAAGTAAGGGACTACCACTGTAATATCTATATAAGTGATTCATGTCAAATGGAATAAAAGAATTACAAAAAATTGTATCAATTGCAAATATTTCTGTAATATTGTGCAAGATTGGTAAAGCAGAAATAAACCAAGTAATGCATGGCTAAAGAGGCCCTAGTTGGAAATTTTAGCTGATGGTAGTAGAATTTAGAGACTTTGTGGTTAGAGCTGTTGGTGAAAATAGAAGCTTAACATATGGAATAAGGAAACTAGAATATTAGAAAATGCTTGCTTAAGGTGCGTACGTGTGGAAAAAAGAGAGGAACCAGGGAAGACAAGGAGGGATCAGTCAGCAAAGACCTCCAGACAGAGANAGAGAAAACAAAAACAAAACGTCAGAGAAGCCCCTCCCCCAAGATAGGGCTGCCCTACCCGACTGCATGGCCCAAGGACAAGGACAGTGTGTCAGGGAAGCCCCCTCCGCCAGTTTGGCAGCCTCCATAGAAGACCACATGGACTAGAACGCAAGATGGCAGAGAAGCCATCATGGTGGCCTCTGGAGAAGACTGTGTAGACCAGGGGACAAAGACAAGATGGAGAAGACCACTTCTCCTGACAATGTGGTAGAGAGGGGGAAGGAAGGAAAAACAATGCAGCAAAGGACCCTCCAGGTTTACAGAACTGCCTCTTCTTCCTACAAAAACAACCAATGTGAAACAAAAGTAAAACCTGGAAGAATCTGTTTCTTGTCAAGCTTGGGAGATGGGTGAGCAAGGCAGTGCAAGGCAAAGGAGCGGAGGAAGGACAAGGGATGAACACAGAGGGGGCCATAAAGAAATGCAAGGTTGAGGTAAGCATGGGAAGGCAAATCAAAGGAGGGGTAAGCCTTGCAGGAGAAGGCCAGGAATGAAAGCAGTAGACAGGTCAAGGGGCGGATGGGCATGCAAGGTAATGCAAGGCATGTAAGGGGTAGCAGGGCAAGCCGAGTAAAGGGTCAGGTTTACAAGGCAAAGCAAGTGAGAAGTATGTCCAAGGATTGCTCCCAGACAAAAGCTGCCAGGACAGACTGGGCTGCCTGGCATTAATCTCTCCTGGGCTTCCTCTCATCTGCACCTGAAACACTGGGGCTGTGTGCTTTACTTCCTATGGAAAAGAACTGTCATTCTCATCCAGGAGCTCATGGCCACAATTTTGATTCCACCTCCAAAATGCAGTACATCCAAGGATTGCTCCCAGATGAAAGCTGCCAGGACAGATGAGTCTGGCTGGCCTTGGCCTCCCCTGGGCTGCTTCTCATCTACACCTGAAACTTTGGGCCTATGTGATTTCCTTCCATAGCAGGGCATCTCACCCTCCCACAAGGGCTTATCTTATTGTTTGTTAAGTAGTCAGGTAACTCAAACAGGACAAGCTGTCTTGTAGTGAATTATTCTGGCACCATGGGTTTAACACTGGTCTGGCATCTCCTGATTGCCAAAAAACTTCTTACTGTTGAAGTGAGATCTGGCAACATAAGTCTGGTTTTTGACTGACAGACACTCACTTTACAAACTCTAAAAGCCACACCAAACTTTCACAAGTCAGAAATCTTCTATACATTTCCCTGGAAATGTGTGGAGTTTCTCTTGTGGGTAGGGACACCTGCTTCACAGTTACTCCCCCAGAGTTAAGGTGAAGGAATCTGTGTACCTTGTTGTCATTTGGTGGTAAGTTACATTTGCCTCCTAATCAATACTATTTCTTTTGCTAGCTTTAATATAGGTACCTTGATATAATGCAGTGTTTTATGTTATACTATAATCTTGTAGTAGGTCTTTAGTTTTCTACTGTGTAGTAAGTAATTCTGAATAGGATCTTTCATCTGTTGTCTCTTGTCTGTTTAATAAATAATTAATTTTTATAAATAGATATGATTTGCCATCATTAGAACTTGCAGACCTTAAATTGAAACTTACCAAAATCTGAGGCTAGGGCAGGGCTTGTCTGAAGCTTCCACTCATCACAGGAAGCCTTCCTATGGACAAGAACTGTCATTATCATTCAGGAGCCCATAGCGGAAATTGGATTCCACCTCCAAAATTCAATACATCCACAGATTGCTCCCAGACAAAAGCCAGATTCATTCTCTGTAAGGAAACCACCACTAAAATTTCTATTCCACCTCCAAAATCCATTATGTCCAAGAATCACTCCCAGACAAGAGGAGCAAGGACAGCAAGATTTTCCTGCGGGGCCAGGGGCAGTTTTCAATGCCTGGCTTCCCCCACTGTGTGTTCCTTCCTCTCCCCAGAACAGAAGAGACCAAAACCAGCAGAGTCAATACCAGCTGGGTCCAACCAAGCCGAGGGAGAGCCCAGCTGATGCGAAAAGGGCTCAGTGGGTGGCAGGAGGAGGCAGTGAAGTGCCAGAATTGACCTATACAAACACCATTGCTGTCACTGAGAGGGAGCAGGGAAACTGATACCAGAGGTCTGGAGCTCACTAGGCAATGGCAGCACCCCCCATCCACTATCTGAATTGCTCCATACACCCCTGACATCCTGTGTTTCTTGTTCTAGGGGGGAAGTGTTGAGTCAAGAGAACCTCTGCACCATTTTGTCTTTTTCCTCCTGGGTCACATGAGCTGCTAAGGGAGGCAGCACCCATTTTATCTTTGTTACAAGGGAGCTACTTAACACCTTGCTTTTTGCTGGTCAAAACATTTCCCTTTATTTTGTACAAATTTCTTTCCATTGTGTATGTCTTATTCCATTGCTTTGTGATTTTATTTTTTTAATAAATTGTTATTTTTAAGTCGTCATCTCTGATTTATTGCCCCTTATCAGCAGGAGGGGAAGGACAGTGGCTTGTTTGGAGTTTAGCTCCTCGTTGGTTGTTGAAACCAACACGGAGACATTTTGGGGGTAGAAGTCCCTGTGACCCCCTCATCCTCCTCACACATACTCTTCCACTGCCCACCCCCCACTCTGACATTTGGATGACCCAATAGACATGATCTCACCTCAACCTCCCAAAGGGGCACAAAACAAGGGAAAGAGCTATGACCAGCAGATCATTATTTTTAACAATACCATTCAAACTGGACAAACTCTCTCCCTCCAAAAAAAAAGGGAGATCCCCCTGCCAACAGCTCCACCTGCACTGCTGCTGCACACCACACTTGCTTGGTCAATAAAACTGGAACTGAAGTGTAAAACTTTAGAGTAAAATAAAGAACAAATCTCAGTAATTCACTTAATCCTGAAGAGAGGTGTGTGTGGTTATACACATCCAGTAAAAATACTCTTATGACAGAAGCCTTTGATTGTCCTTTTACATTAACTGAACTTACATAGCTGTAAACTGGTACCATTAAATTTTCCATCCCCAAAATACACGGTTTTACCCTGACTACAGGTTTTCATGTTACAGAGTTAGGAGGGACATCTGGCCAGCTGCACTGCCCAGCTCCATTGCACCACTCATTGAGCTGAGGCGAGCCACACACCACTGGAAGCGAGACCATTAATACAGAAGTAATGCCAGCAACTTTTGGAAGAAATGCTGCACTGGGGTCTCTTTCTAACCAAAGTCGAAACTACACACTGGAGGGCAGCAGTCCCTTATCCCTCAATAGAGCTTTCAGGGGGCAGATGGGGTCTGAAGCCATCCTCAACAGAAGCTGCATCAACTAACTGCACCATTTTGACAGCTGGCAGGTTACTCTCCATCTTCTGCAAGAAAAAAACGTGGTCAGAATCACACTGGTCACCACAGAGGTCTTCTACAACAACCCTACCCTCAAAAGCTGCACAGCCTTCTGCTCACCTGCTACACTCTTAAAACACTGCAACCATCATCGCTTGTGGCACCAAAGTTACCAAAAGACAGAAAACTACCACTGCCCTTGCAAGAAATCATCAGCCCAGAGCTCCTCCTTGCTATGGCACAGCTCAGCTCAAATACTCATCCAATTCCTAGGGCTGCCCACACAGCACCTGCAAGGCCAAAGGTTATGGCCACATGTTGCCACACAGATGCCACACATTTGTCTGCTCTTAGACACTGACCCAGCCAACAACCACATCACCTTGTTGGAACCCCTTCTATGTGTGTGGCTTCACCCCTCCTTAAGTCAGTCTTCTGCAATACAGTTATGTGGGTGGCAGTGGAGCTGTGTGATCTCCTCTTCTGGCCTGAGAGCCATCACATAGTGACCAGCAGCACCAAGAAAAGTGCTTACTTGGGAGGAGCAAAACATTTCCCAAAAATGCTTTTGGCTTGACAGAAAAAGATCTAAGGTTCTAAGAGCCAGGATAGGTGTTGTATCAGTGTTTCCAGACTTGAGAACAGCCTGCCCTGGCTGCAGCAAACCACGCAGAGAAGTGGGGTGCAGTGGGAGAGAAAATAGTTAAGTGGCCTCAATGGCCAACAGGGAGTGGACCTCGGTCTTACTTTCCATTGTCTGCAGGTTGGAGAAGTTCTACCTGGGGCAGCAGGGAAAGAAGAAAGTGGCTGTAGAAAGAGCTGTTGGCAGAGGCTGGGAGTGGTGACCCCCAAGGAAAGGATTTGAGGTGGCACACACAGCCAGTGAGAGGGCCCTGGATCGGTGCACATGGGCTGTTCCTCTGTGTGTGTATAAGGGGCAAGATGTGTGCAGAGGAGAGCCCTGGGGCCCTTTTCTCACCAGAGGGCAGCGGCTTGAGGAACAAGGGCAAGGGGAAGCTCTCGAGGCTTCCTGCAGTGCTCAAAATGCAAGCAGGGTTTGTTTGGTTATTGACTTTGCACCAGGGAGGTCGGGACATATCCTAATCCACCGTCAGCAGAAAGCTGGAGCCTGTCTAGGGGAGGGGGATGTGGGTGGGTGTAGTTAAGCAGAGTGTCCCCAGTGCAGGAAGGGAGAGTTTCCTGGCCTCTGCACCTGCTTCTTGAAGAATTTAACCCCGACCCTCCTCCCTGCACTCCTCCCTCATTGCTTTACAAGTCCACCGTGGACCTGGGCAGGCTGGTGGGCCAAAGAACAGCATCAACAGGGCAGAGCAGCAGCTCTGACATCCTCTGTCCAATCAGGTCTGTGGTGTCACCAGAGCAAGCTCTGTCCCCCAGGGCAGGCAGCACCCAGAGGGGGCCCTGAGATACAACACCTGCAGAAAACTGCAGCAGGCAAAAGGGAGCTGGAGGCAGCACAGGGGGCACAGCCCCACAAACAGGCCCCTCTGGGCACTAACATGCTGCTCGTATTGCTGCGGCCGCAGCGGGGCAAGGGCTTCCCGCTCCAAGGGGCTGACAAAGGCACTTTGGGACTTTTGGTTGCTCTTTTTTCCGCTTGCTTGTTTCTCCTTTAGAACACAGAGGACACCTCATCACTGCTGCTGCAGCCACAGAGTCCTTTGCCCAGAGGGCCAAAGCACGGCTCAGGCAGCACCTCGCAGGGGATGGTGCCACCCCGACCCAGCCACTGTTCTTGGGGCTTCAGGATTGTCCTTTCCCGAGCTCTGGGGTGCTGGTGGCATTTGACTCTGCTCAGTTCTTTTTGGTCTTGGGGGTGTCGTACTTCCTCTTGCTCGAGTACCACAGCAGCAGGGGGATCCCGATGGAGGGCAGGGTCATCACGCCAAAAGCCGCCCAGTCCAGCTAGAGGGAGAAATTGTTAGAGAAAAGTCAAAACGATCCAGTCCAGAAGAGTCTTAGAGCAATGAAGTCAGAGTAGGAGAGTGAGGGGAGACCTCACGCTGTCTGCAGCTTCCTCAGTGAGGAAGGGAAGGGGCAGGCGCTGATCTCTGCCCTGTGTGAGAAGTGACAGGACCTGAGGGAATGCCTGGAGCTGTGTCAGGGCAGTGTTTAGCCTGGATATTAAGAAAAGGCTTTTCTCCCAGCACATGGTCTCCTAGGCAGGCAAGGAGTCACAGCATCAAGGTTGACAAGAGCTGGAGGAGTTTAAAAAGGGCTGACTGGCACGTGGTTGGGATTCCTGGGCTTCTATGCAGGGCCAGGAGCTGGACTCCATGCTCCTTGTGGGTCCCTTCCAACCTAGGAGTTTCTAAGACTCTACTCTCAGATTTTCTGGCTCAAATTCCACAGTGCAGCTCCATCACAGAGGGAGCTGGGATGGAAACGCAACTGCTTCTGTGATACTCCTCTGGAGAACTGACAGGAATTAACTCCAGCTCCCACTGGAGCTCTCCAGGTGATTGCAGGGCAAACCACACACACACACACACCATGTGCAAGTAGGAAGCCACCACACTGGGCTGCAGCTGCCGTGGTGCACTTTTCCACTATCAATTGAAAGGTACTTACAAAGTGAGGGGAGAACCTCCTGTCAAAGTCACGCTGAGCCAGGATTCCTCCCTGCCCGGGAGCACTAGTGAAGCCAACCTGGAAAAGGCGCAGAAAACACAGGCTTTGCCACCTTTCCTCCTCGCTCCAGGACTGGGCAGGGTGAGAGCACAGGGACACGCATCATCCCCGACCACCCAGCTCCAGGAGCGCCGTCAGGTGTATCTGCAGGGCTCCTATAAATCATCTGCTTACCATGACCTGTGCACCCTCCTGTGCCAGGTACGTGATGGTGGCAGAGGTGAAGTTGAAGTACTCAGCTTTGAGAGGCCGTAGAACCACGGTGTGGGACACGTTGCTCGCTCTGGGAGCCAGAGGTTAAGGAAAACGGTTGTATTTCATCACAGGAAGAAAAGTGAGGAGATAGAAATGAGCAGCCTGGAACCAGGTGCAAAAGTCAGTGCTGCTGACATATCGGACAGCTCGTGGTCACAGATGGCCCAACCCACCCAAGGCTGACCCAGCTGCTCGTCACATATGCGTGTGAAGAGCAGTATCTGTACAGAGGAGGGTCTTTTGGCCCTTCACCCACCAGAGGCATTATCCTGAGAGATGCGGGCCCAGGGGAGCTCTCGAGGCTTCAAGCAGTGCTGGAAATGCCAACAGGTTTGTTATGTTAGTGGCTTTGCACTAGGGAGGTCGTGACATGTCCTGTTCCGCGGGCAGAACGTTAGCGTCTGTCCGGGGGGCGAGAGTTAAGCAGGGTGTCCCCAGTGCACGAAGGGAGGCTTTGAGGTTCTGTGCACCTGATTCTTGAGGAATTTAGCCCTTCTCCTTCACTCCTCCCCCACTGCTTTACACATCCACCACGGACCTGGGCAGGCTGCTGGCGTGGGCAGAGCAACTTGTTGTGCCGAGACACACTGCTCTTCTCCAGAGCCTTGTCAGAGCCCGGGCCCAGCCCGCCCCGCCGGTACTGCCGCCTCGCTGCCCGCACTCCCCACCAGCGGGCGATGGGGCCGCGCAGGAAGCGTGCCCTGCGCAGACGCGGAGTCTCTGCGTGTGCGCGGGCCTGGACTCCATTTCCCAGGGGGCCCCTGCGGAGCGGTTCCGGTGGGTCACTTCCGCCGCGGCTGCGCTGACTCGTCTGTGCGGCGTTGGCGGCGGGAGAGGCGGTGAGGGGCGGCAGGCCCGGGCAGCTCGGGCAGCTCGGAGCTGCGTCCTGGGGCCTGGGAACGGAGTGGGGGGCGCTGGGAAGGGTCTGTAGGAGACGATCGGCCGTGGGCTCTGAGGGGCCAGGAAGGACCGGCCGGGTTCTGGTGCTGGAGCGTCAGAGTCAGGGTCTTCCGCGGGCAGCGGTGGGTGAAAGCGGGCGGTTCCCTGTTGAGAGGTGTCCCTGAGCCCCTTTGGGCCCCTGGGCTTCGTGGGTGAGCAGAAGCAGCCTGGGCTGGATACGTTGGTGTGCGGCTGCAGCAGGGCAGGACTGGGGGAAGGAAGGGGCTTGTGGCACAGGCACTGGGAGGGTCCGTGCCAACCCCAGGAGGTTTAGGGAGGCCAATGGCAAATGCTGCACCTGCACTGGGGCAACCTGAAATGCAATCAGACTGGGGAAGAATGGATGGAGGGCAGCTCTGAGAAGGATTTGGGGTTGTGGCTTGACGGGAAGCTCAGCATGCTGTGGCAGTGTGCACTGGGGGCCCAGAAAGCCAAACGCTGTCCTCAGTGGGCTCATCCCCAACAGCGCGGGCAGCAGGTGAAGGGGAGGATTCTGCCCCTCTGCTCTGCTGAGACTCCCTGCAGAGCTCCCTCCAGCTCTGGGCCCCAGCACAGGAAGGATGTGGAGCTGCTGGAGTGAGTCCAGAGGAGGCCACAGAGATGATTCGGGGGCTGCAGCCCCTCTGCTCTGGAGACAGGCTGGGGGAGCTGGGGGTGTTCACCTGGAGAGGAGATGATTCCAGGGAGACCCTAGAGTCCCTTCCAGTGCTGAAAGGTACTCCAAGAGAGCTGGAGAGGGACTTTGGACAAGGGTCTGGAGTGACAAAACAAGGCTTCCCGCTGCCAGAAGGCAGAGTTAGATGGGATATTGGGAAGAAATTGGTCCCTGTGAAGGAGGTGAGTCACTGGCACAGATTACACAGAGAAGCTGTGGCTGCCCCATCCCTGGAAGTGTCCAAGGCCACGTTGGATGGGGCTTGGAGCAATCTGGTCTAGTGGAAGATGTCCTTGCCCATGACAGGGGCATGGAACTGGATGGTCTTCACAGTTCTATCCAACCCCAGCCACCCCGTGACTCTGTGGAGGGCAGAGGCCCTGATGTTGAAGCAGTTTTTGCATTTAAAAGTCCCATCAAGTGTCCTCACTGATCACATCTGCAGTGTCCCTGTTGTCTCCTCGCCCTCTGAACAGGGTGGCTCCAGAGGCACTATATTAGGATAAATTGGGACACATAGTGTGAAGCAGGGACTTACGGGGATCATAAAAGCCACTGGAGGAAGTTGGTCGTTCCTCAGTGGCTGGAAATAGGAAAGAATAAAGTTGGAAGTGAGGAGCTGGTGCTTTCTGAGAAGAACTGACTCAGAACTGTTGTGTAAAACAGCTGGAAAGTTGCCAGGCTGGAAAGTTGCAAGGGCAGTTAACTGTTAGTTGCTAAAACTGGCGAAATTGTTAACTGCCAAAGCTTTTGCTCTGGAAGTTACTAGGAGAGGCTTAGTGATCTGAAAGCTTTGCCCATTAATGAGATGTGCAGGGCCAGGGGTTGGACTCGATGATCCTTGTGGGTTCCTTTCAACTCTGGATGTTCCAGGGTTCTGTAAAGGGCAGTGATACTGGCCATGGCTTTGAAAGGGGACAAGACCATCAACTTTTCTCCCATGGCTGCAGATCTGGGACACTGCTGTGCTAATTCTTACATCCTCACAGGAAAGTGCTCAGAGATTTCAAATGATCAGTGACATTCCTTTTCCTTGTGTTTCTAGATGAAGCTCCTGCTTCTTGCTGTGTTTGCCCTGGTGTCTGTGGCTCACTGCGAGGATGGTGCCAGGCTCCTGGCCTCCAAATCCCTGTTAAACAGATATGCAGTGGAGGGCAAGGACTTGACTTTGCAGTACAACATCTACAACGTTGGCTCCAGGTAAGTCCTGTCCAGGCTTCAGTACTGACCACAAGCAAATGTTCTGTGTGTGGCTGCAGGCTACAAGGCGATTTTTGAGCTTCGTGCTGTGCTGTTTCTTTTGCTCCCTCTAACTCTGAGCTTTCCAGCAGTGCCTTAAGGATTGACCCTGAAATTTGCCTTTTTCTTCCTCTTCCATTGTCCCTGCTTTCACTTCGTGGCTGCTCAAGCTGCCAGTCCAGCATGTGGCGTCCTGTGACACTCTGCTCCTCATTCATGCAGCTCCCTTTCTTGGCTTTGTGAGCTCTTTTTCATGTTTAGTCTTTTTAATAAAAATTTCCTTTTGCTATCAGGACTTAACTAAGGACCTGACAAAGGTAAAACGGAACTTCCACAATGCTGGTAAAAAGCTTCATTTGCAGAATGAAAAGCTGATTGGACAGAATGTGGGAGACTATTTAAAGTGCTTTGGGGTTTTGTTTTTTAGATTTTTTTTAAAGGCAGAGTAATGCATGCTGAGTGCAGTACTGTTAAGAGAAGAATATGTGGTGCTGTAATGTAGGACTCATACAACATTAGTAAGATACTGTAACCTTATATGTGGCATTGGGTTGTTATTTAGGCCAAAGTGTGTATCCATGGGATGGTATCTGAAGTTCGGCAAACTGCCAAATCCTGTTGTGGAAAAAAATGGTGTTTTTCCTGTCTTTGTGGTTGTTTCTCTCAGCTTTGCCTTCCTCTCTCTGCAGTCTCCTTGTAAGACACCTCAGCTCTCCTCCCCATCTTCTACTGGTGACATTTCATCTTTCAAAGATCAGTTCATCCATTTGGTCAGGATGGAACTGTCAGTGCACCTTGCTGCAGAACCTGTGAGCAGATGGCAAATCTAAGATTCCCATCTCACCTGTCTCTTTATTGTGTTTAGTGCTGCCCTAGATGTGGAGCTGTCAGATGATTCCTTTCCCCCAGAAGATTTTGGCATCGTCTCTGGCATGCTCAATGTCAAGTGGGACAGGATTGCTCCGTATCTTTTAATGTTTTGAAATTCTCCCAACTCTTCCTTGCTCCTGAGCATCCTGCAGCTTTTATCTATCTTCATCTACTGCCTCTCAAATTCCTTCCAGAGCCTGGACAGGGTGCCGAATCCAAACCCCTGCTCTTCTGGATGGTTCTGTGTAAAAGTTCCTTGTGTAGAGGACCAGGTCCTGGAGTAGTGCTTCTGCCTGGGGAGGAGCAGCTGGGTCAGCCTTGGGTGGGTTGGGCCATCTGTGACCACGAGCTGTCCGATATGTCAGCAGCACTGACTTTTGCACCTGGTTCCAGGCTGCTCATTTCTATCTCCTCACTTTTCTTCCTGTGATGAAATACAACCGTTTTCCTTAACCTCTGGCTCCCAGAGCGAGCAACGTGTCCCACACCGTGGTTCTACGGCCTCTCAAAGCTGGGTACTTCAACTTCACCTCTGCCACCATCACGTACCTGGCACAGGAGGGTGCACAGGTCGTGGTAAGCAGATGATTTATAGGAGCCCTGCTGATACACCTGACGGCGCTCCTGGAGCTGGGTGGTCGGGGATGATGCGTGTCCCTGTGCTCTCACCCTGCCCAGTCCTGGAGCGAGGAGGAAAGGTGGCAAAGCCTGTGTTTTCTGTGCCTTTTCCAGGTTGGCTTCACTAGTGCTCCCGGGCAGGGAGGAATCCTGGCTCAGCGTGACTTTGACAGGAGGTTCTCCCCTCACTTTGTAAGTACCTTTCAATTGATAGTGGAAAAGTGCACCACGGCAGCTGCAGCCCAGTGTGGTGGCTTCCTGCTTGCACATGGTGTGTGTGTGTGTGTGGTTTGCCCTGCAATCACCTGGAGAGCTCCAGTGGGAGCTGGAGTTAATTCCTGTCAGTTCTCCAGAGGAGTATCACAGAAGCAGTTGCGTTTCCATCCCAGCTCCCTCTGTGATGGAGCTGCACTGTGGAATTTGAGCCAGAAAATCTGAGAGTAGAGTCTTAGAAACTCCTAGGTTGGAAGGGACCCACAAGGAGCATGGAGTCCAGCTCCTGGCCCTGCATAGAAGCCCAGGAATCCCAACCACGTGCCAGTCAGCCCTTTTTAAACTCCTCCAGCTCTTGTCAACCTTGATGCTGTGACTCCTTGCCTGCCTAGGAGACCATGTGCTGGGAGAAAAGCCTTTTCTTAATATCCAGGCTAAACACTGCCCTGACACAGCTCCAGGCATTCCCTCAGGTCCTGTCACTTCTCACACAGGGCAGAGATCAGCGCCTGCCCCTTCCCTTCCTCACTGAGGAAGCTGCAGACAGCGTGAGGTCTCCCCTCACTCTCCTACTCTGACTTCATTGCTCTAAGACTCTTCTGGACTGGATCGTTTTGACTTTTCTCTAACAATTTCTCCCTCTAGCTGGACTGGGCGGCTTTTGGCGTGATGACCCTGCCCTCCATCGGGATCCCCCTGCTGCTGTGGTACTCGAGCAAGAGGAAGTACGACACCCCCAAGACCAAAAAGAACTGAGCAGAGTCAAATGCCACCAGCACCCCAGAGCTCGGGAAAGGACAATCCAGAACCCCCAAGAACAGTGGCTGGGTCGGGGTGGCACCATCCCCTGCGAGGTGCTGCCTGAGCCGTGCTTTGGCCCTCTGGGCAAAGGACTCTGTGGCTGCAGCAGCAGTGATGAGGTGTCCTCTGTGTTCTAAAGGAGAAACAAGCAAGCGGAAAAAAGAGCAACCAAAAGTCCCAAAGTGCCTTTGTCAGCCCCTTGGAGCGGGAAGCCCTTGCCCCGCTGCGGCCGCAGCAATACGAGCAGCATGTTAGTGCCCAGAGGGGCCTGTTTGTGGGGCTGTGCCCCCTGTGCTGCCTCCAGCTCCCTTTTGCCTGCTGCAGTTTTCTGCAGGTGTTGTATCTCAGGGCCCCCTCTGGGTGCTGCCTGCCCTGGGGGACAGAGCTTGCTCTGGTGACACCACAGACCTGATTGGACAGAGGATGTCAGAGCTGCTGCTCTGCCCTGTTGATGCTGTTCTTTGGCCCACCAGCCTGCCCAGGTCCACGGTGGACTTGTAAAGCAATGAGGGAGGAGTGCAGGGAGGAGGGTCGGGGTTAAATTCTTCAAGAAGCAGGTGCAGAGGCCAGGAAACTCTCCCTTCCTGCACTGGGGACAGTCTGCTTAACTACACCCACCCACATCCCCCTCCCCTAGACAGGCTCCAGCTTTCTGCTGACGGTGGATCAGGACATGTCCTATGCCACCAGCCTTCCCCCCGTGCTCTTCTGTGACCCTCGGTCCCTTCGGGTGACACTGAACCGCCTGGGGTTCAAAATGGCCGCTGGCGGCCGAGGGGGCTTTGGGCCGTGTTTGGACGGCACGGGAGCCGCGAGTACAGGCTCGGTTCGTCCCAGCAAGAGCTGCTGCTCCGGGACCCGGGCGCAGCCCGTGCTACCGGACAGGCGCTGCCGCCTTAAGAACCGTCGTTTGTTCGGGGCCCCGCAATGCGGGCTGGGTGAGCCCACCGGGCTGGCGGAGGGCGTGGGCATTGAGGACTGCCTCTCCGATCCGAGATCGCCCGTGGCATCCCGGATCCAACGGGGAGGCGGCAGCGAAGTGTGCAATCCGTGCCCGGACCGCGGGGTCTCCCGCCTCCCCTCGGTCTGGGCCGGGTCCGTCCCACGACCCCGGGCCCGGCGAGCACCGCGCTGGTGCGGAGGCCCTGGCGGCACCGCCCCGTATGCCGAGCGTCACTTCCCCGCCGGAACTCGCCGGGCGTTCCNGGCCTCCCGGGGTGGCGGGCGAGGGGAGGGCCGGTTCGGACCCCCGCCCTGCTTTGCCGCCCGCCTGACTCGCCGCCATGTTGGGTCTCCTCATGGCCGGACGCCCTTTCTCAGCCCGTCCCGGCCCGGGCCCCCTGTCCTACCGGGGATCCCCTGGGTACCGCTGCCGCCCCCGGTGCTCCCCGAGCTCCCCCTCGCAGCTGCCTATCCACAGCCTCTGCCGCGCCCTGGGCGGGAGATTTCGGAGCCGAGCTACTGTCAGACCTTTTTCTGGTAGCCTTCTGTGCTCTCAGCTGTTTTAGCGTTTTTCTCAGCACGGTGCTCTGTACTGCCCCGTTTGAACCCCATGCGAACCCCAGTTCTTGGGCCTCCAGCATGGGAAGGACATGAAGCTGGTGGAGCGAGTCCAGAGGAAGCCACAGAGATGCTCCGCGGGCTGGAGCCCCTCTGCTCTGGAGACAGGCTAGGAGAGCTGGGGGTGTTGCGCCTGGAGAAGGAAAGGCTCCGGGGAGACCTTAGAGCTCTCTCCCTTTTCCTAGCGAAAGGGGCTCCAAGAGAGCTGGAGAGGGACTTTGGAAAAGGGGTCGTGGTGATAGGATAGGAGAGAATGGCTTCCCACTGCCAGAGGGCAGGGTTAGGTGGGATATTGGGAAGAAATTCTTCCTTGCGGGAGTGTTGAGGCCTTGACACACGTTGCTCAGAGAAGCTGTGACTACCGCATCCCTGGAAGTGTCCAAGGCTAGGTTGAACAGGGCTTGGAGTACTACTCTAGAGGGAGGTGTCCCTGCCCATGAAAGGGTTTTGGAACAAGATAGTCTTTAAGGTCCTCTCTAACCCAAACCATTCTATGATTGTCTCACCATCCACCAACATGAGGCATTCCCATGGGTTTTTTTTCTGTTTGGGTATCCCATTCTCTTTTCTCCATCTGTTCTGTTCTCTGTTAACCCTGTAGGCAGACTGTTGTAGCCCAGGGCGCCTTTTCTGTAAGCCTGCTTGCCTGATACTTGGTGCTGCTCTTACTGTTGTTTTCTTTTGTTCTGTCTTACACCTCCCTGTGCACGTGCATGCGTGAGTAAATCTGGGTATTCCCTGGCCAGGCTTGTCGTAGCAGAAGCATCCCTGAGCCCATATATGCTCTAGGGCCGAGTTTGTTGACAGCTGGTCTCCAGCTGTGATTGTGAGCCAGTTGGTGTCCCAGCTGCTGCTCACCCTCATGTGCCAAGGGTGCCAACATTGATGGATTCACTTTATGTTCACCCAGCTCTGGGTACTGTACATGCGCCTCTGTAACTTTTTTTGACTGAACACTACTGAACAATAGCAGCTCCTTGGCTTTGTGAGATCTGGCAGATCCTCATGAGGTGCTGCAGCTTGATTTTGTGGTGTAATAGGTTCTGTTTCAGGGTTTCAAAGCTTTGTCTCAGGATGCTAACAAGTAGTTCTGTTATAATAGGGAATGTTGTTTTTCACTGTCAGTTTTCAATCAATGTTTTCCTCAATGTTCAATTCCTGAACCATGACTTCAGTATTTATATTGTAAACTCTGAATTTCAAAGTGGTCACATGTTGAATGTGTGTGACTAAGAGAGGTGACTGCATCACTGTTGGTTGGTACTTGATTAATTTTATTTTTTCTGTGTGCTTCAGGTCAGAATACAAAACGTGAGTCTGGAAGAAAAGTCCAGACAGGAAACATCACTGCTGCAAAGGTACCAAATTCTCAGGCTCTTCTGATCCATTTTGTGTGTGTGTGTGTATTTATATATTTGAGAGGGAAAGTTGGATGTGAAGCATATTTTCTCTATTCTATATGAATATAGAGTAGAAGAAGAAGCAACATAGCAAGTAATTTTCTATGTTAACAGAAGATACTTTTGTACTATTACATAAGAATTCTGTGTACAAACTAAAATGTCTGCACTGTTCATGTAATGGGTGCCCTGTAAATAACCATGGAGGGGTTTAACCAACCAAAACCCTCTTTCTATGCAAAGTCTGAGAGTGTCTCAGTTTTGACACCTGACTGAGATAATAATTTAGTGTGGTGCCAGAGTCTTGATATTTCCCATATTCTCATTTCCACACAATTCTTAACCTTGGCTGCATCTCATCCATAGCAGAGTTGTTGGATCACTTAAAATTTTTGCAGGGGCTGCTGATTGCACTATGGGGTTTTTTAGACTTTTTGAGACCTTCCTGAATTACTTCATTTATTTGATTCCTCCTAGACTATTGCTGACATTATCCGAACATGTTTAGGACCAAGAGCAATGATGAAGGTAAGAATTTATGCTGCAACACCTGTGCTGCAGCTGACTAGAAAGGAGACACACATGGAGCAGAGCATTCAGGTGTTGGTTCTCTTGTGGTTGCAGATGCTTTTGGACCCCATGGGTGGGATCGTGATGACCAACGATGGCAATGCTATTCTTAGAGAAGTAAGTTTCTCCTGGAGGTTGGTCTTGCTTAACATTAAGTCAGTGTGTGCCTGAATCTTGGGTGTCAGTGGAGCTGTGTGGTCTCCTCACCTGTCCTGACAGCCAGCAATTGCTAACCAGCTGCACCAATAAAGATTCACAGTGGGGAGAAATGAAACATATCCAGCAAGTGTTCTTGCTCTACAGAAATGTAGGTTTGATCCTGGGTTGGGAAGTTTTCATGGAGTGTTTACAAGAGTGATGTTAATTCTTTAATAATTGGAGCAATTATCAGTTGCATTGAGATCATCTGAGTAGATGGGGGTGTTCACAGTGGCACATGAGATCTAGAAATCATTATAATTTTTCTGCTACAAGTGCTGTTAAAAGATCATGCTAAAAACTGAAATGCCTGAAAAACAGTGAGAGACACAATATTGTCAAATTCAAGGGCTTGGTTTTGGTCTCAAAAAGGAAGAAAAAGCCTTGCTGTGTTAGGACAGAATGGCTGTGATTGTATTAAAGTGGTATTTGTTCCATTGAGTGACATGAGACGTTTCTGCTTTAATATTCTGGGACAAATCTATAGCCCTTGCTCCTACACAGATTCAAGTCCAGCATCCAGCTGCTAAATCAATGATAGAGATCAGCCGCACTCAGGACGAAGAAGTTGGAGATGGGACCACATCTGTCATTATCCTTGGTGAGGAGACTTTGCATAAAGGCTGAAGTTCACCCTTTTTTCTAAGCAGGGCCCATGATGAGACACATCTTACTTATTTACTTGAGGTGGAGAGGGGTTTCTTTTTACTATGCAAGAGCGTGCTAGGTTCATGAGACCCTGAGGTGATCAGCTCCACACTTTGGGAAGTTGTTCTTTCCCCATGATAACCTCAGTTAAGTGTAAAGAAAGGTGTAGGTGATCATAGAGCTCCCTGCATGGATAGAAGATGTATTTTTTCTGGTATGTGCTCTCCTTTCTTGACTGTTGATTATCCTACTAACTTACCTGGGGGACTATGATTTTTTTTTCTCTTTTTTTTAAGCTGGAGAGATGCTCTCTGTTGCTGAACACTTTCTTGAACAGCAGATGCACCCAACTGTGATCATCTGGGCTTACCGTAGGGCTCTTGATGACATGATCAGTATTCTAAAGAAAATTGGGTAAGTATGGGCTGGAGGGAGTTAAGAGGGGAGTATGTGGACTTTCTGTACTGCTTCAAGCTGCTCCTTCAGGCAGTTGTGTTAGTTGAATACAACTTACCAAAATTGGAGAGAGAATCAAAAGGGTTAGATCATCACTTGGAATAACAGTCATTTGCTCTTTGGTTTTTCCTTTATCTCAGCACTCCAGTGGATGTGAACAACAAAGAGATGATGCTTAAAATAATAAAGAGTGCAATAAACACCAAGGCAATAAACCGCTGGTCTGACTTGGCCTGTAGCATTGCTCTTGATGCTGTTAAGACTGTGGAGTTTGAAGAGAATGGCAGAAAGGAAATCGATATTAAAAAATATGCAAAAGTAGAAAAGGTGAGTGTGTCCTGAACTGTTCTTTATCCTTGTGCCCTTTCTTGTTCTGAACTAGTTTATTGTAGGGTGCACTGGGAAGAATTTTGTGTTACTTCTCTGCAGTCTGCAGACAATCCTTGAAGATATGTCAGTCAGTGGTGTCAGCCACTCTCATTTATGATGCCAACAGGGGCTGCTATTTCAACTCTTTTGCAGTACCTGTCAAAAAGATAATTTCAGTTGGATTTGAAAGATGGAAATGAAACATGTTGGCAAACAATAGGATGTTAATCTTAAGTTCTTTCATGGCTTCATGCTTAAAATCTAAGTCAGCATTTGCTTAAAATTAAATTTGTATAGTGATCTGGATGCACCATGGTTACTTGGGAGATTTTTTCCCTTTTCTGTACATGGGACAGCTTTAGGAGATGCTTTCAGATACACAAATTTCTGTAGCCTAAACTGACTCACCTCATTTTCTCCCTTCCTTGTGTCTGTCAGATTCCAGGTGGCTTTTGTGAAGACTCGTGCGTTCTGCGTGGAATCATGGTGAATAAAGACGTAACCCATCCCAGAATGCGTCGCCTTATTAAAAATCCACGCATTGTCCTTCTCGATTGTTCACTGGAGTACAAGAAAGGAGAGAGCCAGGTAAAGTGAGTCCTCTTGGAGACAGCAGCAACTCTTGATTTAGGACGAGTAAAACGAACAAAGGTAGATGGCTTGTTGAAAGTACAAGTGGTGAAAGACTTTCTGTGTTCTACCTTTCAGGGGCCTTTTGCATGCATGGGTTAATTCTGCCACGGAGTCCAGAAAAATAGGAGTGAGGCTAGAGTGTTTTGACTCATTGAAGCAGCTACAGTGATTTGTGTACCTAAGTGCTGGTCAAAAGCAAAGAAATATTTCTGAGCTTGCACTAAGGCTAATGCTCAACTGACAGTGTCTCAGTGCTTTTCATCCCTGACTCGTTTTGGGTTGTACTGGAGGAGTTGAGCTGCTTGAAGCTGGGGAAGGTGTATCTAAAGTGGAATGAACACACTAAGCTGTTTACCCCTCTTTTGTACAGACTGACATTGAAATTACGCGGGAGGAAGACTTTGCCCGCATCCTGCAGATGGAGGAAGAGTACATTCAGCAGATGTGCGAGGATCTGATAAGAGTCAAGCCAGATCTGGTCATCACGGAAAAAGGAGTTTCTGGTAACAGCACATGTGATCCTTTGTGTTGAATTCATCTCAGTGAGGTTTATGGTGTTAAATGCACTGCTCAGGAACTTGAAAAAACCCCAACCAAAACTAAAAACACAACAGCAAACTAATACAATTCCCCCAAACCTGATGCTGAACCTTGTTTGGGTTTTATTTTAGCTCTCTAGCAAATCGTTGTACACTGCAGGCATTGACATTTGTCCTTGATGTTGCTTTGTGAAAGTAGATTCTTATAACAATTTTGCTTTTCCAGTATTTGGGAAAGATACCAAAATGCAATTGAGGCTGAGTCTTAAACCCTGGAGAGCTGTGCTACCGTTTTGCCTTGCCTGGTTTAAAAAGCTTTTAAACATTTAGGTGCTTTTTTCCTATAACCCTTTTTGCTTCAAAGACTGGAACTAAAATAGCTGGATTGATAAACAGTTAAAGTTTGACATGATACTGCTGAGTCATTACTGAAATGGCACAAACCTGGTTTCAGACCTGGCCCAGCACTACCTGATGAGAGCCAATATCACTGCCATCCGCAGGGTGCGAAAGACTGACAACAACCGGATTGCCAGGTAGGTATTGGCTCCTGTCTGGAGCCTGTTCCTGCTGTGCCTGACATGGAATTGTTCTGATCTCACTCTTTCTCAGTTCTGATTTGTGAGTGTCTAATGTCTTGTTTTGGTGTGCTAGGGCCTGTGGAGCTCGCATCGTCAGTCGCACAGATGAGCTCCGGGAGGAGGATGTGGGAACTGGTGCTAGGCTCTTTGAAGTGAAAAAAATAGGAGATGAGTATTTTGCCTTCATCACTGATTGTAAAGATCCTAAGGCTTGCACCATCATCCTCCGGGGAGCCAGCAAGGAAATCCTGGCGGTGAGTGCATGGGCTGCTTCACCTCCTGTGTCAGCCACCTTCATGGTGTGAGTCATGGCCAGCAGACTGTGGGCTGGGCTTTCAGCTGGTCTGGTGCTCCAGTTAATAATGGGAAGGGCAGTGGAGCTGAGGAAGGGTCTGGAGCAAAAGGAGCAGCTGAGGGTGCTGGGGGAGCTCAGCAAGGACCTTATTGCTCCCTATTTAGTACTACCTGACAGAAGGGTCTAGCCCGCTGGGGCTCAGGCTCTTCACCCTAGTAACAAGTGACAGAGCAAGAGGAAATGGCCTCAAGTTGCACCAGGGGAGGTTTAGATTGGGTATTAGGGAAAATTTCTTCATGGAAAGCATGGTCAGGCACTGGCACAGGGTACCCAGGGCAGTAGTGGAGTCACCACCCCTGGAGGGATTTAGAAAATGTGTGGATGTGGCACCTTGGGACTTGGGTTAGTGGAGGCCTTGGCAGTGCTGTGGGAATGTTTGGACTTGATGATGTTAGAGGGCCTTCCAGCCTCAACAATTGTGCAATTCTGTACCTGTTACAGGAGGTGGAGCGCAACCTGCAGGATGCCATGCAGGTGTGCCGCAATGTCCTCATGGACCCACAGCTGGTGCCAGGTGGGGGAGCCACTGAAATGGCTGTTTCCCATGCACTGACGGAGAAATCCAAGGGCATGACAGGTGTGGAGCAGTGGCCCTACCGTGCAGTGGCCCAGGCTCTGGAAGTCATTCCCCGGACGCTGATCCAGAACTGTGGCGCTAGTACTATCCGTGTTCTGACCTCACTCAGGGTAAGGCGTGTGTGGCAGGGGCACCAGGAAGGAGTCAGCCCTTTCCTGCTTCACCCAGCTCCTCAGATCAGTCACTGTTCAGAGCAGTGCCCTTGTTGTGCTATCAGTAACGTGTTCTTGTATAAACCCCAAAATTGAGAATATTCTAATGACCTCATACTATTTCCTGAGCCCATGGTCAGTTTGAGACTCCAGAGGGGAATTTGCCATCTCACCCCACTGGTGGTGACCTATCTGTCTTTCTGCTTTCAGGCCAAGCACACTCAGGAAGGCAGCCAGACATGGGGGGTGAACGGGGAGACTGGAGCTCTGGTTGACATGAAAGAGCTGGGGATCTGGGAGCCCTTGGCTGTCAAACTTCAGACCTACAAAACAGCCGTGGAGGTAAGCAGAAGTGGAAACTTAAGAGCTTCTGTGGATATCGTTTGGAGGATATCCTTCCTTGTGTTGTGGGGTGTTTGGGGGGGCATCATACACCCAATGTTGGGCATGCAGGTGTCTGAGCTCATTGTTGCTGGAGGTGGGATAATGAAGGATGTGGGACCCCAGACTCAGGCTTTCCCAGGGTTTTTGTTGCTAAATTTCATCATGTTTCATCCCACCTTTTCCTGCAAACGGTACAGAGTGCTCTCACTGCATCCAATGCCAGCCAGAGTTGTGCCTGAGCAATTCATGACCAGCAACAGGCTGGAATCATCAGCGGTTGTGTGAGCATTACCCCTTTGCCTGGCTGGGGCTGCCGTATCTCAGCTGCCCTTGTTACAAATCCTGCCATCACCTTGCTGGTGTTACATCAAAGGCTGTTCCTCGAAGGGGTACTGTGTCCCTTTTATGTCAGCCAACAAGAAAAAACAAGTGTCCTTGTTTCCATGGTGGTGGGAAAGCCGCCCCTTGCTGCTCCCACAAGCCTGTGAGGCACCGTTCACTTCTCCTGTGTTGAAAGAACTATTTCAACCCAGGCTGATGGTTGTGTGGCATGGAAGCTGGGCAGGTGGGGTTTTGTCTTTTGTGATGAGCTCCAGATGAGCCCTGGGTGTGGGGTTTCTCTTCAGACTGCAGTTCTCCTCCTCCGTATTGATGACATCGTTTCGGGGCACAAAAAGAAGGGTGACAACCAAAGCAAGCAGTCTGCAGGACCAGAGGCAGCCCAGGAGTGAGAGGTTCAGTCTCTGCAGAGGAGAACCAGCTGCCCTGACCTTGACATTGGGAAGAGCTCAGTGCAGTGACATGGTCTTGAGGCTGAGCCAGGAAAAGTTTGTTTAAAGTCTAGGAGGGGTGGAAAATACCCTGGACGGGGAAAGGGTGGTGGCTGTTGGGGTCCCTGCACGGGGGACACTGCTCCTGGGGTGAGGGGTCCAGACTGAAACTTCTCTTTGCCTCAAAATAAATACATTGTTTCAGGCTCTTTCTGTGTTTAATCTCCATGGGTTGTGGGGTATGATGGAAAAGCTCTGCCCAAGAGCTGGGCACTGCCAGGGGTCTTGGGGCAGTCCTAGTGTGGGAGTGGCCTGGAGGGGCCAGGACCATGCAAGGCCACTGCCACCAGCTTCTCTCTGCCCCCACAATCCCCCCAAAGGTTGGGATCTCCTGCAGGCAGCGGTGGGTGAAAGCGGGCGGTTCCCTGTTGAGAGGTGTCCCTGAGCCCCTTTGGGCCCCTGGGCTTCGTGGGTGAGCAGAAGCAGCCTGGGCTGGATACGTTGGTGTGCGGCTGCAGCAGGGCAGGACTGGGGGAAGGAAGGGGCTTGTGGCACAGGCACTGGGAGGGTCCGTGCCAACCCCAGGAGGTTTAGGGAGGCCAATGGCAAATGCTGCACCTGCACTGGGGCAACCTGAAATGCAATCAGACTGGGGAAGAATGGATGGAGGGCAGCTCTGAGAAGGATTTGGGGTTGTGGCTTGACGGGAAGCTCAGCATGCTGTGGCAGTGTGCACTGGGGGCCCAGAAAGCCAAACGCTGTCCTCAGTGGGCTCATCCCCAACAGCGCGGGCAGCAGGTGAAGGGGAGGATTCTGCCCCTCTGCTCTGCTGAGACTCCCTGCAGAGCTCCCTCCAGCTCTGGGACGAGATATTGGAAAGAAATTCCTCCCTGTGGAAGATGGTGAGGCACTGGCACAAGTGACCCAGAGAGCTGTGGCTGCCCTATTCCTGGCAGTGTTCAAGGCATGCTGTGACAAGGCTAGGAGCAACCTGGTCTAGTGGGAAGGGAGTTGGACCTAGATAGTCTTTAAGGTCCCTTACAAACAAAAGCAGTCTGTTACCCTGTTACTCCATTGTCACTTTACCCCAATTCTGCAAGAGCCCACGGAGGCAGAAATCCCCCACTGCGAGCCTGACTAAAGAAATTTACAGCGCATTGAACTCTGCAGGCAACCTGGCTTTGCAAGCACAGTGGTACAAGCAAGGTGATACAAGAAAGGCTTCTGTCATGGTGTTCCTTTTATTTTATTACAAAATCCTCAACACCTCAACATGCTTCAACCATGTGCAGAGCAACAAAAAAGAGAAACAACACAGTTCTCTGCTCAACAAAACACAACAAGGTTTCCCAGAGAACACCATCAACAGTGACCTTCCTTAATGCCCCTTTTGGACAGAGCAGCAGCTCTGACATCCTCTGTCCAATCAGGTCTGTGGTGTCACCAGAGCAAGCTCTGTCCCCCAGGGCAGGCAGCACCCAGAGGGGGCCCTGAGATACAACACCTGCAGAAAACTGCAGCAGGCAAAAGGGAGCTGGAGGCAGCACAGGGGGCACAGCCCCACAAACAGGCCCCTCTGGGCACTAACATGCTGCTCGTATTGCTGCGGCCGCAGCGGGGCAAGGGCTTCCCGCTCCAAGGGGCTGACAAAGGCACTTTGGGACTTTTGGTTGCTCTTTTTTCCGCTTGCTTGTTTCTCCTTTAGAACACAGAGGACACCTCATCACTGCTGCTGCAGCCACAGAGTCCTTTGCCCAGAGGGCCAAAGCACGGCTCAGGCAGCACCTCGCAGGGGATGGTGCCACCCCGACCCAGCCACTGTTCTTGGGGCTTCAGGATTGTCCTTTCCCGAGCTCTGGGGTGCTGGTGGCATTTGACTCTGCTCTGAAAACAGTTGCTGGGTTTTACGTTCACTTTGAAGGATTACCAACGCCATTATGGAAACCGGGGCTACAAGCTTTCCTTTCAAACTCAATGTATTATCAGATTCTTTCTTTCAATCATGCAGTGCTCCTGAACCTAAACTAACTGTATAATGTGTAAATATTTGTCAAAACAGGTGGCCTGTTTAGCAAGCTGTTTCTCTCTCGACATTTAACTCGCATCCTGTGAAAAGCTACATTGCCCCTGGAGTTAGGCACTTTCCTGATCCTGTAGCATCACATTCTTTCACTCTTGCAGAGCCCAGCATTTACTCCCAATCCAAACGTCCTAGAACAGAAAGGAACCACTGGCCTTCATTTTCCCTGGCAGCTTATAAAATGCAGCACACATAGGTCTGTGTGCTCAGCTCTATGGACACTCATGCACTTTCAGTCTCACAGAGTCCAGTTACAAAACTAGAAACATTCAGCAACTAGTCCCACAGAAAATGTTCTAGAACAAAGAGGCTACACAACAATTCACTTTTCTTTTTGCAGCCTATAAACTGCACAGCCAACAATGCAACGATTCCTCTTCCTTCCCTGCCACATGCAGTACCACATTCCGTCAGTCCCCAGGCGGCAGGATGCACAGCGGAGCACTTCCACCAACTGCTCCCACACCCACGGGGCCGTGCCGGAACGCGCGTGGCTTTTCCCTGGGCACTGTCAGCGCTCACCAAAACAACCACACGGTGGCGCTGCCGACTCGCTACAGAACGGAACGCACCGAGCGCAGCTCGGAACCGCCCCGAGGGCAGAGGCAAGCCGGACACGTTCCTGCTCTCAGAGCAGCCGTGTCAGGACATAAATGATTTCGCTGATCTTCCTCTTCCGAAGACGGATACCAACGTAATAATTGTACGAATTGAGGCAGTGCTTCCACATCAAATATGCCAGGACAGAAAGCTGCTGCCACCCTTGACTTCCATGAGGCAGTTTCTTCTCTGCACCTCCAACACTGGGGCTTCGTGCTTTCCTTCCCATGAAAGGCATTGCCAGTCTTGCTCAGGAACTTACCAAGAGAAAGTTGCATACCACCTCCAGTATTGAATACATCCAACAATTGCTCCCACACAGAAGACGCCAGGAGAGAAATGTCTTGCTGGACTATTCCCCACGGTACCTTAACATCTGCTCCACCAACACTGGCACTATGTCCTTTGCTTCCCAAGGAAAGACATTCCGAGCCACTTGGCCTTGCCTTGCCTTCAGGACCTTGCCCAGTTTTTCATAGCCTACCCTTGCTTTGCTTCTTTTGCTTACGTCTGCCTTACCTCGCACTACCTACAACTTCCTGGCTTGGCTTTGCCCTGCCTACCACTCTTTACCTTGCCTTCCATGCAGATGAGGCACTGCAAACCAAGTGTAGGCAATTGTGGGCAAGTCAAGGGAGAGGTGGGCAAGGCCAGAGAACTGAGGGGAAAGCAAGTGGAGTGGTAGGCAAGAGAAGGCCCAGAAGTTGTAGGCAAGGCTGTCCATAGGAAGGTAAGTCCAGTGGTGGGTCGGCCAGGGAGAAAGAGGAAAGGCTAGGCCAGGCAAGGCCCTGGAGGAAAGCAGTAGGGGCAGGTCAAGGGTGGGGCATGGGCATATGCAAGGAAGTGCAAGGCTACGGAGGGTTAGCAGGACAAGGCAAGGACACTGTTGGGTTACCGAGGCAAGAGAAGTGACAGGTACATTCAAGGATTGCTGATACACAGAAGCGGGCAGGACCAAGTGCTCTGTCTGGTCTTGATCTTGGATGGGCTAATCTGCACCTAAAACACCTGGGCTACCTGCTTTCCTTCATATGTAAAACAACTGTCCTTCTGGTCCCAGAGCTGAAGGACGAAATATGGATTGCCTGTCCAAAATTTAACACATGCAAGCACTGGTCCCAGACAAAAGGTGCCCAGGCAGATGGGTCCAGCTGCATGTGACCTTTACTGAGCTTGCTCTCACATGCTCCTGAAACACTGGGGATACATGAGAGCCTTGAGAGTCCTAGGAGGAGCAGGCAGGGCAGGGACATTCTGGGAAATGTCATGAGGAAAGGGGTCTTGAATTCCTGGTGAGGGAGGGGTGAGCAAGTTAATGCAAGGCAAAGGAAGGGTTAAAGGACAAGGCAAATGGATTTGCAAGACAAGACAACAGAGAGAGAAAAGGCAAAGAGAGTTTTAGAAGGAGAAGACAATGAAAGTTTGGACCTGGACAAATGGGAGAAGGGAAGTCAAGGTGGGGGATTGGTGAGTGTTATAAATGCTTATTGTATAATTGGCTTTTCGCAAATATTAAAATGAATGTTATATGTATAATGTTAGAAAACTTAGTTGCATGGATATAACTTTTTAGCAGTGTGACTTCTTAGGATTCTACCATGGTATGTAGAATGCCTTTTCTCCTGTAACAAAAGAGCAAGGAGGTCCAACGACATTCCTGAGTATCTGGCTAGATAACCATACATGCCTAAGACCTCTGGAAGGGAGAAGATATTGATCAGAATGTGAAAAACAGGATAACGGAAAACATCAATCAGCAGAACTGGATTATCAACTTTTAAACAGATCTGCGAAAGGGAAGCAGAGACTGAAATGGGGGGGACTTAAAAATCCAAGGGATACCAAAAAAGGAATGTTTGCATGATGCATTGAGATCTATGAATATGTATAGGACTCGGGCATTTAACAGAAGAGGTTTGGTAGCTAAGGTGTGCCTCTGGCATCATGCCAAGCACCCAGCCGTATTAATTCTCTTTGCTTTATTTCTGTCTCCTATTGTCCCTTTTATTAAACCCCTTAATAAACCTT
>VZTN01006416.1:2715-72679 GCA_013400515.1 Erpornis zantholeuca
GGTGTGTGTGCCATAATTAACCTTTTCCAGGTTTCCTTCCCATCTTTTAACCAAGCCTCCTCACAGGCTATTATGCCCTACAGCCCATAATGATTTAAAGCTGTGATGATGGAGCACTGACCTCTCCATTCTGTTTGGATCTGACCCATAATATTTTGAATAGTGGAGATCTGAACATTTGCTAATATTTTCATACCTTCATGAAAAATAAAAAAAACAAAAATCCTCCTGTCTTTTCTGTTACATATTTCTACAACAATGAATGTTAAATGATATTTATTGGGGTGGGGGTGGGTTTCCAGGGCTCATTTTTAATATTATGGTTAGTGTAATAATTCCTTGAAACTGTTCCCTGGTGGTAAAATAATGAAAATTAACTGAAAAGAGCTGCAAGTGCAACTTCTGAGTGAAGGATTAATTTATAGTATTCCTCTCCTTGTGATAGCTTCAAATATTTGTATAATAGAATTTGTTATCCTGTCTAGAGATATAAATTTTAAACTTAGCTATAGCAGTATCCATGAATAAGAGCCCTTAGGCTTTATGTACTCAGTCCACAAAAACAGCACAATATTGGGCAGGACATTAGTAAGAGATACTCATTGTAAAGCAAATATCTTACCGGTATCTGAATCCATAATCTGATTAAAGATATTATTTTCAAAGATGCCATATAGAAGGATAAAAAAATAGGATGGGATGGGACTCAATTTTAGGGTTTTTTCTTTCCTAAATTTTATAAAGAAAAAAAAAAGACAACCTGCATGACATAGCAAGGTCCTTGTGCACATACTTCATTGTATGACACTAATTCCAGTGAGACAAAACACACAGTAAACTGAGCTGCCTCATTGAATTGGACCTACAAAGCTCAAGCAATTTGAAAACTTAGGGTGTGCAAGAAAACCGCACTATAAAAAAGTAATTCAAAATTAACAAAAATGTTTATCTGTCCACTTGGCTTTTACTGTTGTTTATAATGTAATAATAATGCTTGATTAAAAAATCAGCATTTGTCATTAGTCTTGCAATTCACACAAACTTTTCTCTAAAGCCATTTCTGCTTTGTATAATAAACCCTTCTATTTTTGTAACAATTCCTTTCTTTTAAGCCTTTTCTTTAAGGTTAGTTCTGAACAACACTGCCATAATCACCTCACTTCACTTTTAAAACCCCTTCCCAACTCCTTTTATCACTACATGAAATAAAACTACTAGTTCTAGTTCTCTTCCTGAGCCTGAGCACACACTGAACTCCACATATGTGAGTAATCACACACATAGGGCCACTCACATCCACGTGGTTTTGCACATCTGGGGTGTGAGCTATTCATTAGCTCCTGACCTCACTTCATGGCTCACCCTGAACTATTCCCCAGCCTTCCTTTTGGTTCCTTGTGTGCAGGCTGTCCACCCAGAATTAGCTGGGAAAAGAAGCACTGTTATAAAATTCTTTCTTTGAACCCACTCCTAACACAATCCCTCTATGGAACTGCCAGATAATAATGTCTAAATAAATGGCCAGGAGGAATTCGGGGATGAAATCTTAGTTCCACTTAAATTACCAGGGCATCCACATCACTGTCACAAAGATTTTCTTCTTGGTCTTACTGTCTTGTGCATGTGTGCTTTAATTCCTCCACTTTCCCCCAGCCCCTCAGTATTACTGCTTTTCTTATTAATTGTTTTTACACTCGTTATATCTAGATGCATTCAGCATGGCTGAAACTGATTGTATTAGGTCCTTTCATGTCTTCCCCTTTCCCTGATGGAATTAATCATAAATAGATATTCTAGAAAATATTTTCCTTAAGAAATGCACATGTCTAAGGATAATTTTGTGGCTTTTGATAAAGGACATTGCTGTGAGCTGTAAAGGCTTCATGAAATCAGGAGGGCTGACAGCAAAGTCCTTTGTTTTATTGCAAATATCTAAGACCACATAACTGATATATGGCTGGCTTCACATATGGCTTGTCTTTCTTGCCAAGTCTACTGGAAGACAAGACTGATCCAAGAGTTATTTTTTGCATGTGCTTGGAAGTCCTGATTGCAGATTCCTCCTACAGTAAGGGGACACTATTTCAGTATCAGTTTTATCGCATTATGTGGAGATTTTATATCGTTAACCCTGTATGTTGTGGCACACTGTAAAACAGTTATAATAGTAATAGGGGAAAAAAGAGCCCAGTCAAACAGTCAAAAGTACTTACTCTGTTATTAATGTTACAGGCAAAGCTTCCATTCACTAAAAAGGGAGTGAGATTCCAGTACAGTCCCTGAAGGGCAGTTAAAAATGACAACTTAGTTTGATAATGCTCTCTTTAAACTGGATGTGTTACAATCTTCTGTGTTTTGCCTTCCCCCTTGACCTCATGCGTGCACCTTCTGGGTCAGCCCAGTGGCGAAAGGCCAGGCGATGAGGAAGATCTGATGGACATTAATTCCCACCGACAGCTCACGTTGAGGATGGGAGTACTGCTTGCATTGTTCTAAGGAGAGCTTCTCTATATTGTCTGCACTGCAATAGCTGTTCACTGCTTTTCCACATCTGTGCTGCACGATGGTAATTCGGGAAACAAAGTTCTGTCCTGTTTTGGGTTTTTTCTTCTGAATTTTGTCTCATTTATTGCTGAGTGAGTTTTGTTAATACAATCTTTGTAGCAATTGCTTTTAGGCTGTCATGCTAAAGTGTGAGGTGTGAGAAAGAAAAATAAAGATCTGTGAGCCAACAAGTAACATGGAAATGTAAAAAAAAAAAAAAAAGAAAATAATCAAAATAATAATAACTTACTCTTTACAGTGAGACTCCAATTTGATGCATTTGCATCCTTTTGTCTTACTTTTGTATGAATATGAGACAGGCTGAGAAAGACTGAAAGACTTGATTAGATTTCTCAGAAGTTTTTCTTAGGCTGCTGGACATTTCACTGATGTGAGCTCTTTAGCCAGTCCTTTAAGTCATTTGAACATTTCAGTTATGTCCAGTGTTGCTCCTAATATGTAGAGACCCTTCTTTGAACCCATCTATTTGAAGGACTGTCCAGGTGAATGCATACAATATCTAATTTTTGTCTCCTTTCACTGGTAAGAGACTTGTCTTACAACACAGAGGATTATTTCTAGTTCCCAGGAGTTTTCTACTCTAGTTACTGTGGTTGTGAAGAAAAGGACACATTGCAACCCTGAGAACTGCATAGGGGTCATTTGATATTGGTTTTGTACTAACACAGGATAAAAAAACTCTCAGAAATGCCTGACTATTATGAACACTGCCTATTTGCCCACCTGGGCATGGACAGCATCAGAATCTTTTATGACTATGTGTTTGAAGTCACACGAAATTCAGGTTTTTGCTTTCATAAACAGCACTGTGCCACAGAAAAAGCTCCTCCAATGTAAACCAGAGACTTCATCCCTGTGACTTGTGAAAAAGGCCAAAATATTAGTGGTGGAGATGGAAGCAGAACTCCAGAGACCAAAATGCCTTTCATCAAATTTAGGTACAGAACTATAGAAGAAAATAGGGATTTATTTTATTCTTTTTAATGGAGAAAATTATAAGAGGCAAGAGAGACACATAGAAGAAGAAATTGAGAGATAGTGAAGCTGACACTAACTGCTATCACATGTGAACAGGAGCAGCAGGAAACACAGAAGACACTTAATGTCAACTGCTGTGGAAAAAGAAAACTACAGCCACTCTCAAAGAGGAGGATGTACAGTTATACTTGGCAACTGCTGTGAGAATTGCTAATATGTGTAGCTGGCTGAGTCAAGAATGAACCATCTTGTTGGCACCTTTTCTGTCAGGGAAGGCAACAGAAGCCAATATAAGATGGATTAAGGGTACTTAAAATACAAAAAAATCCTAAACCAACGAGGACCACAAAGAAGCCCACAACAGGCTTTAAAAAAAAAATATACACAGAAACAATAATTCAGAGACACATTAATTGAAATTTCTCATTCAAAGATGGGTGTCTCAGTGGAAGAAGACTGAAGAACAGAGATTCTTGACTGAGCAGCCCAGTAGACACAAAAGCCAGTGAAGTGCTCTGTCAGACAGGATACCTGGATCTCTGCCGTCGCCTCCTCCTTTTGGAGAAGGGGTTAATAGCTTCCTTGCCAGCATTTAAATGAAAGCATCTCTATCCAGAATATTTTCTAAGCCTACTGGTTGCTTAGGAAAGACAGAACACCTTCCTGGGATTAATTTGTCCACCATCTATTAATTATTATTATTTCTACAGAATCAGATTCAGGATTTTATTTTTTTTTTTTTGCAAAAGTGGTAATGGAACTCACAGTAAAATAAGGCTTTTGGGATAGAGGGGAAAAGGTTGTGCACTAGAAAATATCCCTACAGTTTTTCACCACTTCACCAGAAGTTTGGTGCGAAGAGCTTACATTATATAGGACAGTTGGTTAGTATTAATTATGTTCTTAAAGGAATTTTGGCTTGATCCTATCTTCCACTCATTCCCCCTCCCCAAATGTCCGTTATGACTGTATTTTTGGAGAATGATGCTTATTTTGTTTGATTAGACTTGGAAGAAGTAAATTGATATTGCATCATTGTTGATTTCTTTCCCCTTTTTAATTTGAATGCCTTATAAAGTATTACATGTTATAGTTCATTAGGTTCTCATTGATTGGACACTTATTAGCTTCCCAAGCCTGTTTCATTGTTCTGCTGCCGTGCTTTCACCATTTGGTATTCGGCACTCTGCATAATGAATAAATTACAGTTGAGAGAACGGACATCACCATATGGGGGTAATTTGTACTTTGACAGAAGGACAGGGCTCCTGGACTGGTCCTAAAGGGAAGCTCTGCAATCTTCGAAAATCCCTCTAATTTTTCCAATTATTTACTTTCAAAGGGCCTTTTCCATCCCCAGTGTATGCAGATAGGAGCTTTGAATAGCAGTGAGCTGGGGATCAGACATAAAAGTTCTAATTTTAATTGCAGAGCTTCTTAGATGCAGATGAGACAGTATATACAGTGATTATTAGCACCTTCATGGCTAAGGGTACTTGTAGGCACTATGGCCTCTTGGAATTCTATGATTATGTGGGCCATTTTCGATCTTGGGTAGTTTGTATTTCTTGCATACTGTCAGGGAGTTTGGGAAACAAATTTTGGAAAGCTAAATTTAACATTGGTACTGACATGTTGCTGCTATCTGGTCACACATTTTTCCACTTGAGAAAAGAATAATGTAATCTTTAAAATCAATGATTTATGTTGTTCTTAATACAGAGGAAATACTTACTCTATTCCACTTAATTATTTCAAAAAGTTCTGTCTATAGATAAAAAACCCTGCCTTCACAAAAGCACAGGAAACTATGGTCAAACTTGGAATTCATAGCCTGGTCCTAAGAAAGGTCACACACTTAGTGAGTCTAAGCAGGCATTTTGCTTTCATTTGTCCCCCACCCACTTTGTCAAGTCCCTTGAAGCTGCTGTTTTCAGTCCTGATTAGACCTTTTTGGCTTGTAAACCAGTGTATTTAGAAAGGGGATTTAGCAATATTTTAAATAAAGTCTTTCTCACAATAATTTTTATACTTTTTCAAGATATTTTTTCTTACTCAAAATATCTTCATTTTGTGTAGTTCTGACACTGTCTTCCTAGTTAACATACTGAGGATAAAAATAAATAGTGAGCAAAAATATCTGAGCTACTACATATTGAGCAAGTTTTCACACCAGCTACTTCATGACATCAGAGACATATATTTTAGAGGAAAGTCTCCTTTACCTTTTGGATGATCTCATCTTTTCATCTAATGTACTTGGCATGCTAAAGATAGCCTTCTGCTTTTCTTTACATTTTTCTTCCAGCTTGGAAGTGGGTCCCAAGTTCCTTCTCACTTGGTGGTATCCCAGACGGTTTCACATGCAGTCACCCTTACCTCCTGTGATGACAAACCAGGCTCTTTTCTAAGCACAAAACTGGTAAAATTTGAACTCCAGACTTTGCTTTAGGTTTACATCTTATCTAATTTTGACTGTGGAGTCTCAACACAGAAGGAGAAAATGTCTCTGAAAAGTGAAATCACCCATTCAACCTTTAAAAAGGTTCCTTGGAACTTGTTCAGATCCAAGGGAGAATACTTGTGCAACAATCTTATTTCTTTTTCCCCTTACCACTACACAGGCCACCAGCAACAAGAAATTGGCAAAGTAAGTCTGCATGAGCAATTTCTTTAGCTCTTCATATAAGCAAGAAGAAATTCTCAGAAATTAAGAACTGAAGTGTTTAATTGCCATCTTTTAAACACGGGATAATCCAGATTGACCCCAAGTGTTAATACCACTGGAGCATGATCAGAGAGAGCAAATCAAGCAACCCATATTCATATCCATAAGCTTTGGGTGTAATCCACTGCATAGTCAAACAGAATCTATTCAAGATTGACATAAATGACAGCAGGGGAGAAAAGGAATACATACTTACTGCCAGACTGGCCACTCTCCAGGCATTTAGTAACTGATGTTCTGTAGCTAATACTTTATTTACTACCCTTTGGTTATTGGCAAACATTGATGATTACTTGTATTTCATGGTTCTGATTGAATTTTCTTCCCAGGTAAACAATAAGCTTTAAAAAACCCATTAAATAGGAGAAAAGACAGAGAATGTGGGAGGCATGGAGTCCTATAGGAGTGTTTTGGATCCAAATTCTTTGTAAGCCACTCTTCCAAAGACCTCCCTTTTGCTGGCTAATGCAATGAAGAGCCAGTTCTGTAGTTTAAGAGTCTCCCTAAATGCTACAGGTATTGAAGTTACAGTCTGTAATGGATCAATAAATCTGTACTGGGGGCTGTAGACAGGCACTGAGGAGTGCTCATCAACCTTCTGGTCAGAAACAAAAAGTGACCAGCAGCCAGAGGAACACAACCACTGGTTTCCTTGGAAGTGGTTGAGAATTTTATCCACATTCAGAGCTGAAGATTTAATTTTTTAGGCTAGGTTAAAGAAACTATAGATGTGCCTTTTCTATTTTTTAACACTGTACCCATTTTAGTTAAAAATGGAGGGAAAGTAAAGAATTCTATACTCTCTATAAATATTACTTAAGGAAAAAGAGACTTGGTGTAACAGTATGGATACCTTCTTTGTAACTTTTTTTCTGTTTTTCATAGTGTATTCCTTTGCATTCTTTATCTATCTCTCTAGAGTTCAAAGCTTTTCTAAGCCCTATTTACTAGGGCAAGAGAAATACAAGCCCTGCAGTTGTTGGCTTTTACACTTATTGGGCTAAGTTTTAGTCCAAAGTGCAAGTCTTGTGCAGTGTGTTGAAGTGATAAAATGTGACGATGCACTGTTGTCTCATTTCTGGGCACCTCATGGTAGGTACCAGTATGATGTTACCAAAGGAATAAGAAGGGCCAGTGTGATTTATACAAGAGAAGATCAGAGGGTGTGAATTGCAAAGGCGTTCTGAATAAATTAAAAGATGAAGTATAAGAACCAAATTTGGGAGACAGGTCGCCCACATTGAACAGATCTCCCCCATACAGCCTTATCTCATACTTTAAGACTCCTGTGCACTGTCTTCATTAATGTAGTCTTTATTGAAAGAATAGAAATTTAAAATTAAATTAATATCCTTATCTCTAATACTTAGAAATAAAAACAAGAGAAACCAAACCTTGTGTCAGATTCTTTCAGTTGCTTGCTGTTGGAGCAGTTCTTAATAACTGTAAGTACTGGTTAGAAAGATGATGATAGATTTTCAAAAAAGGTCTGTCAACAAAGGAAATATCTAATTGCTTTGGAATTGTATCAAAATCTCTTTTGATTCTTCGGTTCTTTCATCTTAATATTCTGCTTTATTTATATGGTCTTGCAGATATTGATTATTTATCAGCCACAGCTCTCTCCTCTCGGTTACTAAGAACGTTACAAACAAGAACAACATAAGACAGTACTTGCTTAAAATGACCACACTCCCACACCACAACTGTCTTTAGACTGTGTTTTAAATTTAAACCAAATATTAAAGTAATACTAAGCTTTCTTTTACATTTTCTCTCAAGAAATGGTTGATATTACCCCTTCCTGCCATAAGAAATACCTGTGAGTTATTGAAAAATATCTGAAGGACAGCAGAGTCGTTGCTCACAGCCAGTACAGTTTCATGAGGAAAGTCTTGCTTGTCAAACCTAATTTCCTTTTATGACAAGGTAATCCACCTGTCTGATCAATAGAAGCCAGTAGATACAATTTTTTTAGATTTCAGTGAGCTTTCAATACTGTCTCTTACTGTATCCTTCTGGACAAGATGTACATACAACAACTGCATAAGCACATCATGTTATGGGTGAGCAGCTGGCTCACAGGTTGGGCACAGAGGGTCACAGTGAATGGGGTGACATCAGACTGGTGACCTGTCACTAGCATTTTTCACAGGGCTTCATCATTGGCCATGTGCTTTTCAACATCTTCATAAATGACCTGGATGCAGAGCTCAAAGGTGCACTAAGTTTGCAGATGATACAGAACTGAGAGGAGTTTTTGACTCCCTCAGAGGCAGGGAGGCCCTGCAAAGAGACTTTGACAGATCAGAGGACTGGGCAATCATAAACTCTATGAATTTTGACACAGACAAGTGCCAGATTCTGCACCTAGGATATGTACATATGGAAGTGTGTACTGACTGGGGAACAAGAGTCTGGAGACCAGTGTTGTGGAAAGGGACCAGGGATTCCTTGTTGACAGAAAGCTGGATATGAGTCAGCAGTGCCCTGGCAGCCAGGAGGGCCAAGTGTGTCCTGGGGCACCTCAGGCACAGCATCCCCAGCCAGGCAAGGGAGGGGATTGTCCTGCTGTGCTCTGCACTGGGGCAGCCTCACCTCGAGTGCTGGGGCAGTTTGGGGTGGCACAATACAAGAAGGATACAAAGCTGTTAGAGAGCATCCAAAGAAGGGCAGTGAAGACAAAGGACCTTGAGGGGAAGATGTATGAGGAGCAGCTGAGGTCACTTGGTCTGTTCAGCCTGGAGAAGAGGAGCCTGAGGGGAGACCTCATTGCAGTTACAGCTTCCATGTGAGGGGAAGAGGAGGGGCAGGCACTGATCTCTTCTCTGTAGTGACAGTGACAGGACCTGAGGGAATGGCCTGAAGTTGGGAATGGCCTCCATCAGGGGAGGCTTAAGTTGGATATTAGAGAAAGGTTCTTCACCCAGGGGGTGGTTGGGCACTGTGGGAGTTGGAACAGCTCCCCAGGGAAGTGGTCACAGCACCAAGCCTGACAGAGTTTGAGAAGTGTTTGGACAATGCAGATATGTGGTGTGACTCCTGAGGATCATTCTGTGTAGGGCCAGGAGTTGGACTATGATAACCTTGATGGGTCCATGTCAGCTCAGGATATTCTATGATTCTGTGAAATGTTTCTATAGAACAAGTTAGACCATCACAGAAATGAAACTTTTTTTACAGAGTAGAAACTCTAAAGCTATTATGACAGGACTTTATCTTCTAGACATGTTTTATTGTACAAAAGAGCACTGTCTGCTGGTACAACATTCTTTGTCACATCAATGCTTTAAAATCATCTTAGTTTGTGTCTGGGCAGGGGGAATAGAATACATTACTTTTGCAAGTAGTGGCATTTATTGTTAGAGGCTGGTTTAAACCACAAAGTTCAAAACCAAAATTTCCCCAAATGTAGAAATGTTAAGGTTGTTTCAATCAAATATTTATGATTTTGGACGAGTGTCATTTCACCCAACTGAAACCTCATGCTATGTCTTTAATAAAAATATGACATCTCAATTATCATGTCACATGTTATGATAACACATAGTGCATTAGGCTGTATAGACAGTCATACATATTTGTAAAAATACAAACAATTTTAATGAATCTAGATGATGCTTGACCAAAGCAACACTGCTTGTCATTGAGAAAAATCTGTGTCATGTGTCAAGCCCGGTACCAACTGTAGCATTTGAAGAGGTCATGTTACAGTAAAAGGAAAAGTATCAGTTTTTACTGCAACACAGAATATCCTGGACATGCTAGTAATTAAACTGTTAATGGAGTTTCCTCTTTCACCAAAATGAAACATAGAATCTAATCTGCAAATTTTGAGTAAACTATTAATTATGATGTGAGTATGAACACACAAATATAGCTGATAAGATATGCAGTGGTTTTCACTGAAAACCCATGCTTTTAACTTCACCTGGTGCAATAAACTCGGATCAGACTAGACACTGAAATACATGACCTACTCTGCTGAAGGAGCCCATTTCTTCTCTTACAGATTATGTAGTATTTTATCAAAGATTGTTATAAATTCAAGCATTCCTCCAAGACAGAGACCTGGCTTTTTCAAAGACTGGATTGCATTAACTGAAGCCCTCACAAGTGCCTCTTCTGTAGCAAACTCTATATTTTAGGGTCAGGGGTGAACTCTTATTTGAGTAGGAGGAAAATTGTTAATGAAATTTTGTTCAGTGAGCTGTGTTATCCTTTATCCTTGTTGTGCTCCAGGCAGGTCCATACTGTCAAATATCAGAAGAGGCTGGAAATGAGTGACACATGTCTTCAAGACCAGAAATGACAGTGACCTTCCAGCTCCTTTTTGTGAAGGAGCAGGGGTGTTGTACATAGCTATTAAGAAGAGAAATGAACACTGACATTTTAATAATGTTCTGTTTGGTCCTTTACTTCTTCTTATGGCAGTGATTCAAACTCTATTCTTAGTTTTTCCAGCACAAACTCACAGCAGTCCCTTCCAGGACACAAAACCAGATTTATGGTGAGGTGAGTGAGGGGACGAATCACCTGGTCACCTCCATAATTTGGATTGCTACATATGCTGCATACTTAATTGGAAGCAATATTTCTTATATCCTGAGGAAGGGAAAGATGAGTTGCCTTTTTATCACTATGTTTGAGACTAGACAGTATCACAGTTCACAGCTCTGAGTTTTGGTTTTTTTTTCCTTTGCTTTTGCAATTTCATCTTTGTGACAGTTTAATTTTTCAGTACTAAACTCATTTGTGCATAATATTATCCATATGTAAATTATGAGACATTTAATGGAGTATCCAGACACTGCAAATTGGTAGGGAGAGGAGAAGGAAGGTAAAGTGTATGTCCTGTTTATTTATATAGGCAGAAGGACATAATTAGTTAAATTTTTCCTCTCTTTAGCCCTGCAGATCAGCATAGTTTGCAAAACACCTGCAGAAGTTCAAGAAGGTGGCTAGAACAGTTCAGAAAGAAATCTCAGCCTGAGCCTGATGCATAAAGACAAAGAATAAATGATATCTTAAGATACAGAAAGGATGAAATGAGAAGAAATGCTCCTGATTTGAAAGCCTTGCTTGAGTACAGGCAGGAATTGTTCATTTGCATAGCAACCCCAGTCAGGTCAATAGAATCATAGAATGGTTCCTGTTGGAAGAGAGCTTAAAGATCATCTAATTCCAGCACCTTCCATTAGACCAAAGCCCCATCCAAATGGCCTTAAACACTCCCAGGGATGGGGCATTCACAACCTCTCTGACAAACCTGTCCTCATGGTACAGAATTTCTTCCTTACACCTAGTCTGAACCTACTCTCTTTCAGTTAAAGACATCCCCCCTTGTCCTGTATCACTACATGCTCTCATGCAAAGCCCATGTCCAGCTCTCTTGTAACCTGGAAAATGCTATAAGATTTCCCCAGAGCCTTCTCTTCTCCTGGATGAGCAACCCCAACTTGCTCAGCTTGTCTTCTCAGGAGAGGCACTCCATCCCTCTAATCCCTGGACTTGTCTAATCTCTGGACTTGCTCCACTGGTCCATGTCCTTCCAATGCTGAGGACCCAGAACTGCATGTGGGGTCACACCAGAGCAAAGCAGAAGGACAGCATCACCTCCCTTGTCCTGCTGGCCACACTGCTTGGGATGCAGCCCAGGACACAGTTGGCTTTCTGGGCTGCAAACACACATTGCTGGGTCATGTGTAGCTTCTTGACAACCAAGCTATTTTTTTTCACTTGCATTTAGAACAGGTGCAAGCATTTCTGTTATGTGTGAACTTCACTGCAGTTACCCTTGCTCTGATTACATTACAAATGAGGATATTGGAAAGAGGTGTGCATGATGCTGTATCAAGAGAGCTCCTAGAAGCTGAAAACCAGAGCAGAAATTAGCAACCCATCTGAGAATCCACAAATTAAAAAATGAGCCAGAGAGGATAAAATAGCTGTGCCCATTCATCTCATTACTGCATTTCTGGCAGTAGATCTGAAATCATCTTACCAAGCTTTTTTTCCTTGGCAATACCTCTGGAGTGTCCCCTTAGTGTACCGTAGGGTGGAAGGGAATGCTGGAAGGTTTGCACTGGTGTCTGTGTTACTTTCAAGTGTATTCTGGACAAAATGGGCTCTGATATATTGCCTGGCTTGGCTGGAGACAACCACAGTATTCACAGCAACTCACCCCTTGGAGGAGGAGAGCAAGTCTTGTTCTAGGGTTTGTTCTTGGTCTTGTTTAAGAAGGTACTTGTCAGAGAAGCTGCCATGCAGACTGTAACTGTCCATGACTGTCCTTCGAACAGAAAAGGAGAGACAGCAGTGTCACAAGGAGGAGTGGTAAACGAAGAGGGCCAGGACTACAAATCTGGCATTATGCTAGGAAGCCCCCCCTCAGGGTGCCACTTTGTGTTTTGCTTACCTCTGGACTTGTCTGTGTAGTGGTTGTACACAGTGCCCAGGCTGCAGTGCTCTCGTGGGCAACATCCATGAATGACCTAACAGGGACATAAACACAGCCAGGGTGAGGGCTGTGGCACGTAACTTTCTGAATAGTGCAGGATTCTGCTACATGACAACACTTCTGTGCCAGTGAATAAAATAGTGAAAGTTGCAGTGCTTCTGCTGACAGAGACTGATCTTTGGCATAGTATTTTCCAAGGAAATGCTTGAGGTTGGAATTTGCTTTTCCCTGTGGTTTGCCAGAAACCAGACCTGTCAGCTTTTCAGTGCTTTAAATCAGGGATGTGTGAGATGAAAACGGGATCCCGGTCACCTAGTGGCCCACAACAGAGGGCAAAGAAGTTTGGCATATCAAAGAGCTCTGTTCTGAGAGCAATAAAGAAGCGTGTGGGCTGTCCACTCGGTCTTGTTGAATTTTGGTTACCGTGTATTTTAGCTGTTGCAAAAACACAAGACATCAAATGTCATTTTCATTGTTAGCAGTGAGTAAAATTCTTTTATATTTGACAAATAAAGCGCCCAAGCTCTCATGTAATACAAAATAATATAATGTTATTTTATAACAATATCTACCTTATTACTTGCACAAGTGATGTATACACAGACAGCATGGAAAACCGTCTAAGGGGTCAATGTGTGTTAGTTTCTTAGAAACACAGAAAACATTTTGCTACCCTCTTTTACTCAGATTTCAATGGTCCTGGAATATTCTCTGCTTTTTTCCTGGAAAGAAAATCCTGTCCTGAAAGTATTTCATCCAGTAGCCACAGGATGAAGCCCTGTGGCAGCATAACAGGACTGGAACTCCTGAGATTCACACTTGAGAATCAGCACTAAGTACTACAGCTATGTACTAGAGCAGTTTTATGCAGATGTTGGGGGTGATTTTTTGCTCAAATTAACAGTCATGTGATGAAGAAAGACCTCTAATTGGTGGCTAATCTTTTTTACAAGATTTGGTTGTTTTCAGCTTTTAACAAGAATGCATTTCTTTTGTTGGGATTGCTTGTTTACAAACAATGTCCCATTTCTACTTCAGGAAGAAAAAAAAATTGCAGTTCTATGATAACTAAAATTAGGATGTAATGCAGCAAAATTATATAAAACATGCACCAGCAGAAGTGTTTAAATCATTCTAAAAATAAAAGAAAAGTTCTGCTTCCAAAAGATCTCTTGGAAACTTTTATTTTTAATAAGCTGATATTTGGGGGGATAGAGAGAAATGCAAATTTAGACTTTCAAATGTAAATTTTATCCAAATAACATCTTTTTAAAAAGTATATTTAGGTTCTGTTGATTTGTTCTTTGGTATTTGGCAAGATTGTAAGCAGAACCTCTGTTAGACATGACTACGGGGAAGTTGTAACATAAATAAAATATTAACCTAATTAAATTGCATCTTTTTAAAACTTGATAAACCTTGTGAGGTCCTGAACATGAGTATAAAACAGATCCAAAATTCCATGGAAGGAATGGGTGCTAAGATTCCCCAAAAGGTCATCTTCTAATGCACCAAATATATCTGATTTTTCTTTAGCAAGTATCAAGACCCAATCAAGAGTACACTACATTTTATTTCAGTGAAAGGAGCTAAAACCAATTGTGTTAAACAGACTTTGCCATTCTTACTTACACTTTATACTTGCTGCACTATTTAAAACTTGGTGCATTCCTTAACCATGACCTGGTATTCAAATAGTTTGCTTGGCCTGGTAGCACCTGGGAACACCAGAGAAGCAGCTCTATTCCCCAGCCAGCTGGGTTCTCATACATTGCCATTGGTATGTCCTTTTGCCTGTGTAGCATATGCTTTCATTTCCCAAAGCCACTGTGCAAAGTTATAGTTGGAATCCTTGGAAGAAATCAGTGTTTGTTGCTTTAATTTTTGGTGGGAAGCTGGCATTCTGTCATTTCAGCTCATCATATTATTATGCATGTAATAATGTGACATGCTCAACTGCTAGCTTCAAGCTGAACATTTAATGTGGGATACACCTACAGTGTTTTCATTTCAGATAGCTCCAATCAGGTCTTGGAGCAGTTTTCTCATCTGGAAACATAAAGTCCATGGTATTCAGTTTTTTGACATGGACAGATTTGTTTTAACATGTTCAGAATATATGAAAATGTGAATGATAGAAGTCCAGCCCACCTCGAGGTGGGCTAAAATAAAAGATCACTATAGATTTTCACATATGTGTGCTTAAATGGGTGCATTTATGTGAAAGAGATAAAAATAAATTTAACCTTAAATATTGTAAAGTATGTTACTGAGTTAATTTGTGACTGTAAATCTATGAGGAGTGTATCTATATTAAGGTGTGATGAAATTCCAGCCTGTAGATCTGTCAAAGAATCTCACAATCTTTGGATGGAAAAAAATTAAAACATCCCCTACAAAATAATCTAGTTTTCCCACTTTCTTTTTTTCTTTTCTATTAGCTTGTACTAAATTCCAAGTATGTTCAGTAATCTGCTGATCACAAATTATTTTAAACACACTGAAAAAAACATGAGTGTTTATTATATTAATATCTGCTATGTGGTAATAATGGGAAAATTAATCTTAAAACATCTCTCAAGCTGGGTTCTGGTGAACACAGACTTATGTGCTGATCTTTCTGTATCTCTGGAGCTGCTGCTACACTGAGTCATTGAGAAATCACTGCAAAAAGTTCCAGGGCCAAAACACAGCAAAAGGCATCCATGGGCACAGATGTGTGTAGTCTTATAGTGATTCAAATTAATTTAAGGCTATTTAAATCAAAAGCTGATTCCTGTCTAGGTTTGTGTTTGCAGCTTGGATAAGTATCTGCAGCTGGCTATATTGATTCATGGAGGAGTGCTAGGACAGAACAATAAAGGCATCAAAATATTAGAAAAGCCCTGTAGTAGGAAACCAGAGATATGTACAAGTCTGTCGATATGATTTCGCAGTCACTGTTGTTGTCTGTCTAATACTGCAGTGCCAATCACATTCCATGAAAGACACACAGTTTCTTATGCTTAGTTTCTGTTAAAACAGATATTTCCAGGCTTGGGGAATTTTCTCAGCTGGGTGTGAAGTTTTCTCCAGATTTCTGCTCCTGTCCAGATGGGACTCTGCAGTACACCCTCCCAGCCTCTCTTCTTTTCTGGAACTGCTTTAGAGATGGAGATAACCATGCCCACTCATTCACCATAGGATCTTTCTATAACAATCCTGTCTTTTACATTCAGAGCAATGCTAATTGAGACACCACATTGCAAGGTTTTACCTGAATCTCATAAGCCAATAAAGGGTGAAAGGGCCAGAAGGAAAAATCTCAGACTGCCACACTGACTGCAGTCCAGGACCCAGCTGAAACTGTGTTTCTTTTGATAGCTAGAGAAATCAATCATGCCTAGAAAGTACATAGCTCTTGTAGCCTGTCCTGCTAATGATCCAAAGAGAAGGATAATCAGGCTATTGTAAAATCAGTGTGGTCTAACACTGTATTTGCCTTTTTTCTCTGTCACTTGTGGTTGGTCACATCTAGCTGATGTTCCAAGTACTGGTTTAAAGGTTTACCTTGGCAAATGTATGACAGCTACTTTAAAAATATATGTGGATTTTATTCCCTCCATGTCTATTTCTTAAGTTAGTTTCCTTCTTCCCCCCACAATTATGTTTGATTTGATTTATCTAGGTTGAACAGTAGAACAATTCTAGTAGTTCTTTTAAGTAAAATAGTTCCTATATTAATGAGATCCTGTCCAGTTCCACTTAAAAAAATACTTCCCTTTTTTGGTTTTTTTGAGAGAAAGAGACAGAAATGTCTTTTCTCCTGTTATTGAGTGCCAGCAGTGAGATGATTTTTAAGGGATTTTTTTTTAGACTTGAATTTTGCTCATCTATGGTAGGCTATGTTTTCTCATTGTAGAAGCTTTTTCCTGGTAAAATCATTCCCTTCACTAATGAGATCCATCCTGATATGACAGGAAGACAGCTCTTAAAACACCCACCGTTTTCTCCCATTCATTTGAATAGCAGCAAAGGGACATCTTTTAAAGTAATTTTTATCAGCGAGATTGGGCTGAATCTCATTAATAAAGAAATGATTTTACTCAAAAGAGCCTTCACAGTTGAGCTATAACCCAGATTAGTGAGATCTAACCTGGTTATAACTTTATAAGACATTGTACTCCTGCCATTCAAAGCATGCAACTGTACTGTAGAGACCATGGATTCAGCAGAGGCTGTTTTAGAGGGGCAGGTATGAAAGGTGAGGAAGGTGCCTGGAGGTGTTTTTCTCATAAATTCAATGGAGCTTGAGCACAGAAAGTCAATTCTTGCTTTTGAATATTAAGATTGGGTTTTCACTATGTGTATTTTTATTTTGCAGAGCATAAGATGCTCAGATAAATGCAGGTGTGCCAGAACGCTGCTGTTTGACTTCACCAGACATTTACATTGGCCCTATTCAAGTTACCACCTCTCTCTAACTTTGTCTAGCAAAAAAAAAAGAACAAACACATTGCTTGTCAAAGGTCAGTGTCTAAGCAAGAACATCTGACATTTTTGTTTTACAATGCATTTGGCTTCTTTATTTTGGCAGGAAAATAGGAAATAATTGATGAATGAGAAAGAAAAAACCCCTTAGCAAGAACTCATGGTGAATTGCTGAATCTGTTAGTGGTCTAAACAGTTTGGGAACAGTACAGTGCTGGAACTGGAGATAAAAGAGTTGTCTTTTATTTCACAGGATAAAAATAAGTGGTCACCATAGTTCCCTTTGCAGATTATCAAAAATGGTCTTTTGAAAATGGATAAAGATTCTTTCCTAAAGTGACTTTTCAATTAAGTCTCCTTTTTTAGATACTATTTTTGTCTTTTTTTTTCTCCATGAGACAGGCAGAGAGAAGAGAGAAGGCACAGAGAAGAAGGACGTTTTGGGTGTTTTTTCAAATAAAAATATTACTTGGATTTGATAAAATATGGAATAAAAATCTATGCAAGATTTAATTTCAAAAAATTTCCTTCTTCACTGAATAAAGAATTGAATCTAACATTTCAAGCAGCTTTCATGGAAGGTAAATTTCTGGGAACTGTTGTTCCTCAGGAGACCAAAATTTAGTAGTTTCTGAGTGCAAGACCTTCATCACCAAAACCATCTGCCTCATTATCTTTGGCAACATAAAACCAGCATAGCAGAAACCTGGGAATAATTGCCTTTTTATGTTTAGCATGCAGTTTTGGGGTGGAGGTGCCTATTCGGACAGTAAGGACAACCCAAAAGGAGTTTCATTTAAGGTGGATGCATACTTCAGTCAGTGTAAATACCTCACATTGAAAGGCAGTGACTTATAGGGAAACACAAAGGTGTATTTCGGATGAATTGTAGAAGACTGAGCTGTGTAAGGCACAAAATAAAATGCAAGTGTAAAAAGAAAACATTTCAATTGGACCTATATGAGTAGTTATTTTCTTGGCATTTTTGCACCAAGAGCAGAGGTTTGCAATAAAGACACACATTTTGCTTCCACAACACCATAACTCTGATTTTCTGACATTTTATATGAACTAACTTATTTTCAGATATTGCTTTCAAAAGATGTCTGAAGACAGAGATGAAAAACTTAGCACCAGCTTTTCCCAGGGCCAATAGCTCTCTCTGTATGGCTTCCCTGGTTTTAGTTTCCCAGGGTCTTTCCAAAGAAAGAGGCAAGGCTCTATTTACTTTTGCCTTGTTGCTTGCAACATTTGTTTGCCTCAGCAGAAGGTTCATATGAATTCATACCATCCCAAACTGCACAAGTCTTTGCACAAGTACAAATAGCTGCAGCAAGGTAAGAGGGGGCTGGAGCACTGTGAAGAAAGGAGCGCAGAAAACTGCTACCAGATTAGGCTGAACAGTGTCCTATTCCAAACTGGCAATGTTTCTGTGAGATAGAATGGGATCTCCTGTATACTAATGAATAGTTAGCAAACCACTGAACATCCAGATGTCCCCAGCAGAAGACTAAGTAAGTCACCCCACTACTGGAAAGTAGCATAAATCTTCTAGTTAGACTAATGAAAGACAAATACAAAATGAAAAGAGATCCTAGCACCTTGCTGGTAAAGGATTGCCCAGGTGCCAGGGAATCTTTGTTTCATGCAGGACTCGTTAAATTAGCATTTAAATCTCTATAACTCAGATGGGACAGGGAATGTTGAAGATTCTTGGTAACACCCAGCTTGCAGAAGCCAAGCAATTGCAACAAAGCAACACAATGTACCAGGGTGTGGTACATAACACCAACAAGATACATCAAAAATAAGCGTAGATGTGCATTTTTTCCAGCCTTCAGGCTACTGAAGGGTGAAACAGATGCATCAAGATGGAATAGGTTAAGAGGGCCCTACTAATACTAAAGCACAACTTACCTTAAGGAAGGACAACTATTACCTTAGCAAAGCCTTGAATAATATTTTGAGATTACCATATTAATAAATCCAATCTCCACCTTGAGATACAGCTGCTGTTCAAAACCCAGAGTGAGTAAGGATGGCTGGAAAACCAGCTGCCTGCACCTGGGAAAATATAACCCAAGGGCCTAACAGGAGAGGACCAGAAAGGAAGGAGGGGGCTGATCAGAATGGCCTTCAGGTGTTCACATGGTAATTGAGTTTCCAGGAGTAAGAAATCAGAGGAGACTTAAGGAAATCTCTGTAGTTCGAATCAACTGCATTTGAATAAACATAGGCAGTGGGTAGCTCTAGTGTTGTGCAGCAAATCAGGCCTAGGTTTGCAGCCTGAATGGCTTTGAACTTCTGTGGCAATACTTCTACCAACATGTCTGTATGGAGAACGTGGAGTCTTTGCAGGGATTTTCATAATTTTGTACTCCCTCCAGGAGAGTGAATCTCTCTTTGTTTTGCTATATTTAACACATCTTTCCCCCTTGCCCTCAAGTCTTAACTATAGCTGAAAGATTAATCCTGAAAACATTTCATGGGCTCATAAAATCTAAAAAATACAATACAGTCTAGATGGCTCAGGTTATTGCTGTTAGGAACTTTCATTTCTTAGGTAGAGATCTCTGTTCTGGCTAGAGTAAGCACTCCAGAGAAATAAGCTGGTCCTTCCTGCACACAGCTGCACATATTCATGTTCTTTGCCAGAGAGACCAGGAGCACCTGAGAAGGCCTCTGGCAGTTATGAAACAGAGTGTGTTTGACTGAAGGTTGCATAGCACCTCCTTGCTTTATCAGCTCCTACCTTCAGCCCACACTAAACTCACTCACGCATTGAAAAGAGGAGTGTAATATTCTGCTCCCTGATCTTCTTAGGCTGCAGTGTCTTTGTTCAATTCTCAGTCATTGCTGGAATGTGCCAAGCAATGAAATGTCAGTCTTTGAAATACAGTTCTTAGGAGAATTTTTTTTCCGACTAAGTAAATCTATCTCATGAGAATATTTAATGATGTCCCATTTAGTATTGTTCCTATTTTGCTCCTATCAGTCTTCGTTATGAATGCCATGTTGCATCTCAACCCTTCTGCCTCTGAAACTCATGTCAATGCCAATATGTGGGTATTACTAAATACAGAGAATGCATAAGAATCTATTCAGCCAGCACTCCTCCACTTTCTCTGAATTCATTGTGTCACCTCCGCCTCCAGTGGCCTGTCTTGAAGAGCCCCAAGGTAATTCTTGAACGCATGGCACTGCTGCCCCCAGGCTCCCTCTGATGCCACTGTGCAACGTGCCCATTCTTTTGTGTGTAAGAGGGACAATACTCGTAAGCCAAGCAGGAAGAAAATGCCGAACGTTTTCATGAGTGTTTGAATATTTCACACGGAGGCAAGATTCACCCCTGCTTTTAAAAGTGGAAATTCTCACGTCTGGGCTAAATAGTTATTTTGTGGGGAACTGCTGATGTTATGGTGTTAATTAGGGGTTGGGCAGCCTTAAAGGCCAGGCTTAGGTGAATATTGTAAAATATTGGACATTAAACTGAAATTTAAATGGTTTTCTGCATAGAATTTTAACAGAGAATAGTACTATGTCCCTTTGCACTGCCCAAGCCCAAAAATCCCACAGGGTATTTTCATTCCCACCTACCTACTTCTCAGCCTGCCAGTGTCACAGTGGATGATACAGATCTTCTATCAGAGACACAGAAAATGAATGCAGAAAATGTTAAAAAAGATTTAATTCCATGACTACTATACCCATGGCAGTTTTCTATTTTTTTTTTAATGCTATAAAGCCTACCATAAATAATGACACTTAAAAAAGAAAACAGGATTAGAATAGGTGACATGATTCTCAGAAAAGGAAGGTTTGGGGATGGTTTCTCAACCTGCCTAAAGATCCAGCAACCTTCTCTCCACTTGTGAGGTCTGTAGGCAGTGGCCACTGTATGATAACTAGTGCAAGTAGTATTTGACAAGTTCACTGAGACATTAAGGTTTTGATGATCTTTAGGGTCCCTTCCAACACAAGCCATCCTACAATCCTCTGATTCTATGATTATTTCTAGAAGGAAATAGTGGGGCATAATCAGGAAAGAACCATATACTTCCCAGTGCTTTAGCTATCCTTTATGAAAAAGAAAAATATTTCAACAAAACTGTAATTTTCTACATTCCCTAGGTTCCAATCACGAGTCAGGGCCTTTTAAATACCTTTGTGATTTGAGTCTTCATCATAGATGAAGATGTTACACTAGTTACCAATTAGCTTACTCTTTTTTCCACCAGTGTTTACTCTAGACCATGAACAAGAAGTGACTGAACACATGAATTCCCTTTCCTTCCTCATTTGTTAGGTAAGTTTTGCTTGTAGTTTTTAAACAAAGCTGATTTTTAATTTATTTGAAAGGAATTAAAATCCATGTTTTTTACAATCTTGATAAAAACAATGATTAACAACTGCATGATTAATGGAGATTAAAAACCTCATTTAGGGTCTAATGGAAGTTAAAAGGGCTGTTTTTATTAATGTTTCTAATTGATTCTTGACTTAAGTGGTAACCATTTTTTTAAGTGCCCTGTTATTGAAATGTACTTCTGGTAAAAAAAAATGGACATTAAATCTTTGGGAAACTTTCATGTATAAATCTATGCTTGATCTGTACAATTATTCTATTATTGATTTATAATGTCGAGGTGTAAAATCTGTGAAAGATAAAGAACAAAGAAAATGTCCCAAGTTACATTTTCTTTACACATTTTCCTAGATTCAACCCACCATCAGAATCAAAGGCCTCTCTCAAATATTTTGTTTACTAATGCAGATGCTATGACAAGTCACAGGCTCTAGCATTTGAACACATGTTGAAATTTTGAAGATACCTCACAAGACATTTAGCCAAATTAATTATCTACCATGTACTTTTAAGCTATGAAGTTCTCAAACTTGTATGCAAAGGATCTTTTATGTCTCAGTTGCTACACAGAACAATCCTGATAATGAAGCTTCAAGGCAGATGAGACCAAGAGTATGAATTCAGTTCTGTATGCTGTAAATAATACAAAGAGATTCATGCTCTTCACAGTTTCTCTATGACATAAACTTCTGTGCAGGTTACCTGAGATGCATGAATATCTAATATTTTCTACCTGCTTAATCAGTTGTAATTCAGCATTAAAAGTTACAGTGTGTTCCTATTCATACTACTATGAATATTATTAGTATTTGTTGTATTTTTTTCCACAGAAATTAGCTCAATAGAAAAAGATCATCACTCTGGCCCTAACCCCCAAACCTTCAGCTGCTGTAAATAATATCACTGGTTTTCAGTGAGCTCCCCTGACTTACGCTGGTGAGATTTGACACTGAATTTTGTTGAGGCATTCATTAACACTATTGGTTTATGGAAGAACAGGATTTTTCTGTAATGATCACTGCAATGATTTTACAGCAAAAAAAAAAAAAAACCACGGAACTATTGAAGTAATTTTAAACAAACTTTTTAGAGGTAGTAATGAAGACTGAATTAATTCTCATGTGCTTACAGCTATCAGCATGAGGAATAGACATCCTACAGTTTGCCGAAATTATGGTTTGAATGACACAGCATGGAAAGGGGGTGACTGTGCTACAGTGTACTTTTACCTGAAAGTCATGTTTTTTCCCTTCTTCTATTCAGCTTTCTCTGAGGAAAATCTGGTTTATCTTGATTTAGTCCAAAGGATATTATGGTCAACTTATTAACAGCATTGTCAATTTTACCAACCCCAATTCAGTAATCTTAAAGTGTAATCATATCAGATGATTTATTTTATAGATTATTTAGTTTTTTCATTAAGAAACATGTCAAGGAAGAGCTGGGATTGTAATTTTGACTGTGGAGGAGAAAGCCTAAAATGTAATGGGAATAAAAATAGCACCCCCTCAAATGTTGCGGCTACTTCCGGAGTGTAACTGATATCAGCATATGAAAATTAATTGGGAGGAGCTGCAAACAGCACAGAGAACATTGACATACTATGAGATAACATGGAAAGCCTTGGGGCAGAGCAATAATGACCTGACCTCATCTTTCCTTGGGATTCAGTGAGCTCACAGAGAGTTGGGGTGGAGGAAGGGAATAAAACATCTTGAAGGATTCACTCTGTAAATATGAAAACTTGTCCAAGGGTGGGAAAAAAAAAAAAAAAGAGAAAAGAAAGAAAATGTGTAATAAATAGAAATGAAACAGATGTGGCAGGACTCAGAAAGGCTTGAAAACTTCAAAGGTCAGACCTAATTTTAAAAAAGGAATATATCATCTGAGTAAGAAAGCTTTAAAGTAAGGTAGTGAAAGAGAGGAGTATAAAAGTCTGAGAACAGCCAATCCCATCTTCTTCCTTTCTTATGGATTCCCTCTTCTTTGCTATGCTTTTTGTAATGAGAGCTCTCTCTCCATGCCTTTCAGTATCCTCTACCACTGTTGGTATGATCATGTTAAAACTAGGAGCATCCACGCTGCTCATCATGCCACAAAGTTAAAACACAATGAGTTTCTTTTCTAAGTTGGAAGACACTCCATCTGTACAATGCTTTTTTTTTCCTTAAAAGAAAACATTTGGGGCAATAAAATGGGTTTTGAAATGCTTATAATAAAATAAACTTACTTGCACGTGCTGTACATTGTGCCTATGGATAAAAACATCGTAACCTGCTATATGTCTCAAAGCATCTAGCACACATATTCTTATTCTTAACAAGTTTATTTTGTAGTGGATAAAGCTGGGACAAAAAGAAGAGTCAAATATCTTACCTAGAGTCTGCAGGATCATTGGCTGCTGGACATAAATTCCATTTTCCTTTTCTGACCATGAGTTCATATGATGTGTTCCTTGTATGTGATAGAATAAGGTGAAGTCTTGTATCCTTTTAGAGCTTAATGTGTGATATCATGGCAATGACAAGCATGAATGAGATGCCAACATTTGGCACTCTTTGGTGAGCAGTGAAAACATTACAGTGAGAGGTGTCCAGCAGCGTTAAAGAGTAACCCAATCAGGACAAGTCCATGTCTGAGTCAACATCAACTTGATAGAATTGCTGCTTTTGGCAGTTAATGTTGACAATTAGTACAGTGCCCTTATTGTATATGTGAGGGACTTGAGTTCCTTTAGTGGACACTGAGTACAAAAGCTGAGGAAACAGCTGCTGGGCACATAAATGTCTTGTTGGAAAGATATGAATATATTTGGAAAGATAGATTTGCGTTGCTGGCCTTAATCCCTTGCCTTAAGTGTCTTCTGATGGTCAGAGATAGCAGTGCACTGAATAAAGGGAAGCACTTTTGACTGGCTAGTGTACATCAGGTCCCATAGCCATACTGACTGAATTCACGTTACTTGTCACTTGATACAGTTATGAGATCTGAATGATTTTCAGTCACTTCAGTGAAGGCTGTGTTTGAAACCTGGTCTCAAAGCCGCAAGGCAAGTGTATTACATACCTGTCAACTAACAAGACTTGCCAAAATGAATCTACTCATATGAACATATGACCATTATTGCTGTTCACACTGTGAAACACTATACACTCTGACAAAAGTAAAAAGCAAGAGGATTATTATGCTAGACAGTCACTCACTAAATATATTTATTGTTGAGAAATGAATATTCCTTTTACAAAAAATAATTTGAGCTTTTGATAACATTTATAATATTGAGAAATGTGATATGGGCAATTTAGTAAAACTTAACCTTTTCCTCTTGTAAGGAATAAGAAAATATTTACATTTCCTGGCTGGGCAAAGACTTTTATGCTGAAGACTCCTAAATATTCCACATACCAAGCTGAAGAAGAAGCAATTGATTTCAGCTAGCAGCTGGACCACACAGGCCAAATTTCTTTACACTGTTACAGAGTGCTTAATCATTAATCAGATTTAAATAATAACCTACTTACCCGTTAACAAAGCCCAACCATGGTCACACAGTGTGCTGCATGCATTTTCCAGGTTTGCATGAGAAACATGGATCAGTGAATTGGTAAAGCTGACAAGATGTTCACTGAAAAAGAATTGAACCAGCTCCTTGAAATGGAATTCGGAAATGTACTTTCTAGTATGAAACTCCCACAGGAGACAGGAGGCTCTAAGGGTATAGAAGAAGATGTAGAAGTTAGTTCTGTTGTCAGGTCTAGAAAATTGACTCTGTCTTACAGGTGTCTTCAGTGACCAAGGGCTAAAGAACTGTCAAAGATTCCATCTATCTGAGTAAGAGCTAATGAAAGAGAGGTGGGGACCAGGCTCTTGCACAATGTCAGTTGCTCACGTTTCCAAAAGTTTTACTAAGAGGAGGAAAATGCAAAATTATTTAGAATGCTTCAGACAGAATACTAACCCTAGTGTTTTAAGATCCATACTGCAAATTAACCCCACAGTAGGCACGGTGCTACTTTACCTGTGAAAAGCTGGTTTTTTTTCATACCATTATTCTGTATATATTTTATTAATAGGAAGACATATGCACCTTCAACCACAAAAACTACAGTAAAAAAGAATGTTACAACTCATTGATTTCACTAGCATTCCCACTTCTCTTTTAAAGCCTCATTGTTGTGTACAGCTATTAGAAACATTTAGCCTTCTGTAAGGACAAAGTAGAACAAAAATCTAGTCATTACTATTGGAAAAAGAGATTTTAAATAGTTACAAATAGGTTTGTTTGAATGACATCTGGTTTGAATGACAACTTCAAAAAATAATGGATACTGTTGAGTGTTCTCAGGAGAAAGCAATATTTTCTCTGCTAAGAATGTCTGGTGATTAACTCAGAAGGTAGAAATTATACAGTTTATAAACTTGTTAAGGCTTTGTGCATGTGCAAAAGGTGGAGTGATCACTGAGTAACCAGTTAAAGATGTAATATGAGATGCATAGTAAATGAATACTTTTGATGATATCAGTATTTCAAATTTCCTTCCATTCTGTCAGAGAAAACACTACAAATTTTCCTAACTTGTCTTCTATTTTATATGAAAGTTGTTAATGCTGGCTCAGCTGGGACTATCCCATCTTTCATGCTTCAATGTCTATTACATTAAGATGAGATCCTGGTTTCAGAATTATACTGAACTGCCAACAGTCACTTATTAAATCCTCTTCATTCTGCTTGTAGTCACCATATGACCTGATTGGTTCCTGAAGATTTTCATAGAGTTTACTCCTTCTTGTGATAAGAGCTGGATAAAATTTTAGAAGATAGTTCTTCTCTTTGAGGTCTTTCCAATCCTGTCAAGGGTGTTATCCAACACTCCTGAAATCCCATTTCTTACTTAAAGATGGTGAAAAATATATCTATACAGTACAGATGAGTAAGCTCCCCAGAGTGATACTTATTCATGGTATATAAATAAGTGCCTAATCACTGTTGTAATAAGAGTTCTATACATGGATCTAATCTATCAGGTAAATACGGAGGATTCCCATTTTATCTTCCAGAGGTCAATTATCATATTGGTTTTGAGCTGGAGGCAGGAGAGGATGGGAATGGAGTTACAATTAGCTGCTGTTTATAATAGGGTTTTTTCTCCTCATCTTTATAAATATTTCAGTGGCTTCTTTTTGTCACTTTTCATTTGAACCTTTTGAGGACTATATTTAGGCTTAGAAAATTTGTGTGGCAAATCAGATTTAAAACTTTTATAAATAGACATCTTGAAAACTTCCAAGTTTCACTATCTATATGTTGCATTAGACAGGTCTGTGTAGAGGGAGAGAAAAACAGTAGAATTTATAAATGATTTAAGAACATGAAATGATTTTAAATTGGTCCAGTCAACAAGGAAAGCAGGCATTTTTCCCAAGGTATTTATCACATAAGTATTGTAGATTACTCTTACTTCTACAGGCAGTTTCCCTTAATCAGTCTAGTATCAATATAGCCCCCTTCTTTGTGACACAGAAGTCATTCTACTTTATTTTAATAGGTTTTATTTCCAAAGAAAAATCCAGTGTGTACTTTCTCTCTCCGTACTTTCATAATCTCTATGAAGAAAGCTTTCACTTAATGCATTTATTTTAATTTCATATTTGCTAATAACATGCTTTTCAGAAAAAGCAGGTGCTTTTACAGCATCAGACAAGAGGTACATTTTGAAGGAGCAATATTGTAACTTGTTGCCCTTTGATGTAAATTTCTGAGAAAGATAGATTATAGCATCAAGATATTTTTCTGTGCATAATAAACTGCAGAGGACAAAGTTCATGGCTGAGAATTGTATGGGATACAAGTGACTACCTTCACTACAATCAATTATTAGGATGATTATATCGTGTCTGGAGAATATGATGTTAATGACTAACTAACGCTTAGAACACACATTCTTGACTTGAAAACCAATGACAGTGAAATGAAGCAAGGGGAAAGGCCTATATGTTGAGCTAGCAGCTCTCTACTGTTGCTAATGAATAATTAAAAATAACAGTCTTTATATGCAGCTTGACAGTATACATGTCCTTTAAGTATATTCTGCTTTGTAAGGAACTTGGCACAATGACAGCCCAAGAAAGGCATCCTACTGCATCCTGTGCAGGCACAGTGTAAGGAAGCAGGGAATTAAACACCCTCGTGGCTAGGAGGGCCTAAGCAGGATTAGCTGTGTACTTATTGCTAACCTTCTACTCCCCCGTCTTCCAAACAAATAAATAATTGAAACCCATTACCTCTTTTAGGGGGTTTGCTCACATGCTTTCTATATTCACATCAAAGCTGAGATCAGTGTCAAAGAGGCAGCCACATTTAGCTGAGTCTCTCAGAGACTACTGATTAATTAGTTTTGCATTTTGGAAGTGCATCCAAAGATGTCGTAAAATAGTGTTTGTTTTTGCTTTTGCCAAAACTTGTTTAGGAACGCTCTGGAGGATGACGGTGATGTACTCAAGATGGTTGTGAAAAAAAAAGGGCAATCAATTCAGGTGTGCATGTGCCAGCATTTTTTTTCCCCTTATGAAGTTTTTGAACCAGTTTTCAGAGCAGTGACTAAATGAAACATACACTGGTATTAATAGAAAGTGAAGGATGGAGTGGGAATGGAAACTCTGACGTTCCCCTTAACTGAACCAGTGTAAAATGAAAGGTACACCAAGGCTAACAATTCGGTTCTTAAAAAATGTAAAAAATGAAACAAACCTGACACAGATAAGGGAGATGCAAAGACTGTAAATCCTGTATAAAATATTGCCTTCTGAAAGCCTTTAAACCCTGTTTCTTACATTGCCTTTTGTTTTTCCTTCATGAAGTGTGGTAATATGATGTATGGGGGGATACTCAGTTATGGCAAATACTGCCTGCAACAGTGTGTTCATACTGTAATTTGCCTTTCTGTCTCTGTCTATATCAACTCCACATGCTGCTCTGGTGGCCTGCTTTGTACTTAATATAACTTGTCAAAACACATCTATCAGATATATGAAAAGGCAAACCTGGGTGGCCAGACTAGTCCAAGCCTGGTGTGGATTGCATTTTACCAAGACCACAGAAATCTCTTCTCCTCCATGAGATTAAGATGAAAAGCAGAGTTCATTGTTGTGCAACCAGATTTTAAAATAATTACACACACGTTAGTGCATTAGTAGGCCACTTGTGTTTATTTGAATCCCACATACTGTACTTTTATGTGGATTTTAAGTGATTTTTAAAACTGTCAGTACAAAAAAAAATAAAAGTGATGTTACCACTTGTTTAAAACTGCCTTTGTCTTTTTTTTTTTAAATCCTTTCCTTTATTTGCTTCTGTGTAGTGAGCTGCTACTTCCCAGCACTTTATCTGTTTCCAGGAAAGAGGGTATGTGGTTCTCTTTGGCTGTTGACTAAAAGGCATCTCTATCTTCTTTGAACCATGACCAATGCCACAGAAAGCCCTCATCTGTGATATGCTCAACATTCACCCTCTGATTTCTTGGGAGCTCGTGTTAAGTGCTATATAAAGAAACACACCTCTGGATACAGACTGAAACTCACCTGTTGATCCATGGATATTTGCTTCTGCTCTCATCACCTTTTCATGCTGAATGTATATCATTCTGCAATATGTAAATTTTTTTTGTCGGTCCAACATATTCACTGATTATTTTTAGATTTCCACCTCAAATTTCAAGACTAAAGTCTTGAAATGGAGAGTTGCAAAAAACATTTTAATAACTCAATCTATGCAGCTTCATTTGCAAACTATTTATGCTTACCTACTAAGTGCATGAGTGGGACAATCTATTTTGAACATTATTTCTAAAGAAAATTTTGCTAGAATTTCGTAAAGGAGTCCTATTGAATTTATGGACTGAAAATCAATATGGGACCAAATCATGCTATATAGCTGTTGCAACCTGGGATCTCCTCGGGAGTGCAAAATGTCCAAAAGAATGACCCTGAAAATATATTAACATTTTTTATAGTGTTTGGCCAGTTATTACACTTGTATTCAAAGAAATCACTGACGCAGGACTGTTCCAGAATGACTAGAATTCTTACGGTTTTAGCCTTCCACAGCGTCTATAGGTTGTTTCTTTGTCTGCAGAGTGAAAAGCCTTGAAAAACATCAGTTTGCATAACAAAGAGAACCCTTACCTGCCGGGTGGGTTATACTGATTTGCTGCCGGCTGCGGGGAGAGAGGACTCCAGGAGCACTCGGCACTCATCGGTGCTCGGGAATAGCTCCACATCCTGCTGCCTCACTGGGTGGCTTCAGGAGCTGATTGTGAATTTAGGGACTATCATTTAAAGCTCTGTAATTGTATAAGGGGGAGAAGAGGAAATTGGAGGCATACTGCCAATATCTTTAAAGTCTTTAGGTTTACCCCACTGGAGGACAGAAATGTGAATAAGCTGCATGTCATTACATGACACCAAAAATAGGAAAACACTCAGAAGTAACTTTTCTAAGCTTAGTGGGGACATAATAAAGTAGAGCTTTTCTAGCTGTACTGGCACTGAAAGAGTCAGCAGCAATCAACTTTCTTCTAATAACCAAATGTGCTGAACATGAGCTAGTTATTGCAAACACAATTATTCGGTAATTGGATAAGCCTAAAATATCTTGGATCCATCCTTGATCCAAGAGCTGGCAGCTTATTGATTATATCATTGTTTGGCAAAGAGGCATGCAGGCTGCAGGACTCACAAGATACATACCCAGAGCAGACTGCTGGACCCACTACCATGGAATTGGCTCCAAGTTACTGATTCAGCTACATTGTCGGGGAACTGGCACAAAGCCTGCTAGAAGTAGACACAAAACACTTTAAAGATCTAAATATTAAAGATCTAAACACTAAACAAGAGCTGTGTAACAGCATCCTTGTAAGGCTTGCCTTCCCAGGAACATGTAACAGCCCAGGATGTCACAGGGAAAGCACTGCAGGATAGGGCACTGCTGGTACAATCAATTTTGTCAAAAATCAGCATTAGGACCAGTTTGATACCTAAATCAAAATGTATATTAAGGGGGAAAAAAAAACCTAACCAACCAATAAACCCCCCCAAACATAACTTCTTTTCTGTGTTTCTGTTCTAGGGCAAAGAAAATGCATTATAAGAACATTAGTCCTAAGCATAGGCAAAATCTGAAGCTAGCAGGATCAGCAGTAAGGTAAGGAAATAGATGAAATTTAGGTCTTTTGAGACCAGTGCAACACCAAAAGCCTCCCCTTTTAAGAAATTGTGCTTCTAAAGGTGAACAATGATTACATAGATTGAAAAGGCTGGATTGGGAATTTATTATTATAACTGACTGTCGAATTAGGCAGAACTGAAAATATGTATGAGGTATCTCTTAAAAACTCCATTTTATTAAAAAAAACCCAAAACATATATCAAAGTATCTCTTCCAGATTTATTTTCCTTTTGTGAGGGAAGTTATCTCAAACTCAACAAATATTGAGGCTATGCAATTACAAACAGTCATTTAATTACTTAAGGTGGTTGACAATATTTTAAGTCTGCCTATGTAAGAACCACAAAAGATTCAATGAATGAATGCAATTTGGATAAAAATTCAAATGCCTAGGCAAAGTTTATCCAATGTAGACAGCAGTGAGTGTCTTTCATATGCCTTTATTTATTCAAGGCTCAGACCTCAATTATGATGTGTGAACATAGGAAATGGGTCTCCTTGCCAGGCAAGGGATAGTCCCTGATGTGAGTAAGGTTGGCAGGATCAGAATTTTAGCATGATGGCTGAAAACTGATAATAGCACAACTTTATCTGACTGCTGGAGTGATTCAGGCCTATCATGCTGTGGCTTCAGTAAAGGCTTCTAAGCTTTAATCACTGTCTTCCAGGCTGTAGTCTCTGACTTATTTGAAACAGCTGAACTTCCCCTGAGTGTCTTGTCTGGTTACATTTGTGGTACCTGACCTACTTTGCAGCACTTCCCTTGGTACCACCTCATCATATGACGTCCCATGAAAGCACTCAGAATCGGAACTCACTCCCAATAAAGGCCAATAATTAAATAAAAATAAAAACACATTTGACAGCCCACAACAAAGGCAAATCTCAGTGGCTTTTGCATGTGTTTGCCTGCTGAATCAGACAGTAGTTCCTGTCCCCACAGAGCTGCAGGATGATGGATCACCAAAACGGCAAAAATAAGAATAGTGTTTTGCACTGTATTCTTTCTCTTCTCTTGAATCTCAGAGAACATCAGATATGTTAATTAATCCTCTCTGTTTTCCTAAGGTTGATTGTTAGACCCGTTTAACAGGTGGGTAAACCAATGCTAAAAAGTGTTCTGACTTGCCTTCTCTGAACTCTACACCCACTTTGGGTCAAGATGCTCCAGCACTCGAGGCTTTATTTAGAACAACCTCATCATTTCTTTAATGGTAGGTAATTTCATTTCCTTTAGCATGAATCTTATATCCTCTCTATTTGCAATTTAAATATAAGAAATGAATGAGCTCATGGTAAAGCTCCCAGTGAGTTTAAGGAGTGTAAGAACATGAAATTTAGTCCTGAAGAAGAGCTTGTGTGCTCGAAATCATTCAAGTTTTTTGAAAAACCTCTCTCTCTTTATGTTAATAATCAGTTTATTAACACACATTACTTCTCCCTGCAGACCTATCTCCTTCTTTGAGATCAATGCATCCAGGTTTTCAGCCACTTAGCACAAGACTACATCACATTCGGAGAAGAAAGGTTACTGCCATGTTTATGCAATAGAGCAAAATAATTTCCAGTTCCAAGTGTGAAAGCTAACTTGGACACTTAAACTTTTAACCTGTGGGCTTGTATTGCAGTATGAAAAAATAGTGCTGTGAAGGTGAGTTTTCCAAACTTCCACCTGTACCTGACATGATAACTACTATGACCCCAAATTATGTCTGCTGATTGCAACCTTGTGGCACACATGAGAAGAAATTACCCTAAGCTTTCCCAGCTTCACAGACTTTCCTATAGTGAGGCCATTCTACTAATCAGGGGATAATACAGTAGCTGCTGCCCACAGACTGGGAGCTGCAATCAATGGCACACATGATTTCAAAAGCCATCTCCCAGCAGTTTCCTCACCAATCCCCAACGTATGGGGATAAGTCACATCCCCTTAATCAAACAAATTAGTGAGGTAGATAAAGGAGATTTTATTTCCATTCAGCGCCAGAATTTTGAGGACATTGGCACTTCCATTCTCCTTCTGTTGTCTTTTTGGCTCATTTTCATGTGCCCAGTGTTAGCTGATGGCAGCCGCCAGTTTCAGCTGACAGCCTCCTGAGCAGTGCCTAGGACAGCTTCCACAGAGAGGAAGGGGGAAGGGGAAAAGCTTGCATGCTACTGCCTTACCCTTCCTCGTCCCTCTGGGATTGGCTCCTGTTCTACTGCAGACCTGAGAAGCTGCCTTTTCACTCAGTTGATTTAATTTAATTAGCCTCTGTGAAGCAGAGGCTTAAAGTTGCTAACCCAAAGCTCACAAGAATCCAGTTGACAAAATGCAAGGCACAAAATCAAAAGCTAATTTTTTGAAAAGTTCACTTGTGAACCAGTGTGAAATACATGGTAAAGATCAAGAAGTCTTAGATATTTGTCAAAAATATGAGGCTTGAAAGACAGAGTAATTTAGCTTAATTCTGAAGAGCATTAGCAGGCCCACAATAAAGAATTAAGCCTTGTCTCTGACGCTTCAGTAAGATTTTCAGATATGTGGTTTCTGTAATTCAACAAAATACTCCACAGTATGTACAAAATAATAATAAAAATATTCCTTGACCCATTTTCTTAAACTTTTTTCCCAATTATCTTTAGTAGTTTCTGAAAAAGTATTTTTTTTCCAAGTACGAAATAGTTGCTGTTGCACTTTAAAGTTTCTCCTATTTTGAAAGAAATTATGCTATCTAGCAGCATTTCCCATTTTAATCTTTCACTCTTTGACTGCATTCAGTACATCCTCTGCACTCTGATTTTAGTTGTTTGAATCTGTTTCAGCTGACTTTTTAATAATCTTGCTAACTTTTGCGGTTTGCAGCAGGATTGGCTGGTCAATCAAAAAACAGTAGGAGCTAAACTCATCACCTTCTCAACTGGCTTTCCTTCTCCTTTAGAAGATGCCAAATACTGACACAAAATATAATTTTTACCTGCACCTTGACCAGGTTTTCTTTCAACAGTGTCTATAATAATGTTTTCCACAGAGCCTCACAGAATCATAGAACATGCTGAGTCGGAAGGGACCCATCAGAATCATCGAAGTCCAAATCCTGACCCTACAGAGGACACCACAAGACTTACACCATGAGCCTGATAGTGCTGTCCAAGCTTCTGTCAGGCTTGGGGTTGTGGCCACTGCCCTGGGGAGGCTGGGGAGACAGTACTCAAGGTGAGTATGCTCCATTGCAGAGCAGAGCAGAACAATCACCTGTCTTGACTGTCTGGTGATGCTGTTCCTCAACAATTCCTTATCTCTGACTTCACTATGGATGAAAGATTTTGGCTCCTCTCATATGTCTACTTTTCAGGTCCAAATGAGCTTTCTTCAGCAGAAAAATCATGCTCTGAAAGATGTCTCTCTCTCACTATACAGTCCTTTTCATGTTACATTTTGCAATAAGACATAGTAAATGGAGTGCCAGTGCCTGTTCTGTAACCCAAAAGTATGATAAAGAAAAAAACAATTTACCACAAATTAATTTAAATTTTTAAAAAATATTTTAAATTCTCTGAAGTTCTGGAAGCTGAATGATCTGATTTTTCTACATTGATTACCTCTCACACTAATTGATGACATTTTTCTGTCACACTCTTCATTGTGGAACCTATCATAGTCCATCTCCTAACTCTGGATGTGGAAGTGATTGTAAAAGCAACAGGTTAGACCAGTGGCACAGCAAACCTCTCTGTGCCTCACAAGCTGCTGCACTCAGTCACTCGATGGCTTTGGCTTTCACCTAGTTGAATTATGAAGTGGTCAAGTCTCCATACAATGGGTTTTGTGAGACTGCTGAATGCCTGTTTCGAGCGCAGTCTCATTTAGCAGATATTCCCATGTGGCTTCCATGCATCCCCATGCTAATACTGTTCTCTGTGCAAACACATGGATTGAATTTCTTACCGCCCTTTTGATCTAAACATAAAAAACCCCAAAACAAGCACAACAAAAAAACAAACTAATAAGCAGTCAGATTTCTTTTCAAGCTACTGGGCAGAAGCACAATTCCCCTCTCCTGTCTCCCTCACCTCTGTCAGCTGACAGTGGTGGATCATTTTTGCAATGACCTAGTTACATTCTGAATCTCTGTTTCCTCTTTCACTGGCTCTTCCCTTGTGTTTGTGTGCGTGTGGATGCACATTTTTCCCCTTTCTCTAAATTTTGGCCTCAGAACGTCCCCTAAGTCTGCAACTACAGCTTAAACACAGTTCATCTGCACTTGCCTGCTTGCCCCTGCTGGGTGGGGAACCATTAAAACTTTGTGAGGGATGGTCAGTCTGCCTTTGCCAGCCTGTTTTTTTGAGGTAAATTCCCCACAGGTGTAAATAGTTAAGTTTCTATGAATCTTTTTTACTTAAGCTGAGGATCTAGGCCTTTGATTTACTTTCCCCAGCTGTAGCCATACTGGCTGGTTCAATTACTTTTATAACTGTGCCATTCAATTCCATCTGAGCACTACTATGACACTGTAATTTAGCTTAGACCCTACTTAACAGAGAATTTATTGTCTCAGTAGATAAATGATGACTGTATACTATTTCTCCTAATAAGTTGAATACAACTGATAACATAATGTGTACAGCACGTTTGATGCAGAAGAGTCCCAGGTGCTTTATAACATAGTATATGAACTATATAAAAAGATAACTTTGCTCCCTGCTGAAATGCAGCCATCTCTGCTGTGAAGCAGGCATAACCACACTGCAGAACAGTTTGGGATGCAAAGTGGTGTCCAATTGAAACTGCAAGGGGAATTTTATGTAAGTAGAATATAATTACCGAAGCTGGATGTCAGCCAGGACTCAGGGAACACCCTGGATCTTGGAGGAACTGCCAATGGGAGATGGAGATGTTACTACAGGCATACATGCTCTTGTTTCTTGATCAATTCCAAGTGGATAACTTGTTGTCTTTTAATTTCCTCTTCAATGATTATCTTTTTTTTTTATCAGCTGCTCTTTCTGTAGCCCTATTATGTGTCATGTTTTGATTTCTCTCTTCTTACATTTCCTCTCCTACATTTCACACATGCCAGTGTTTTCTCCCCCCACCTTCTTTCATCCAATGAACTCCTAATCCTAGCAAAAAGAACAAAAATAGCTGTTTGCATCGTGCTGTTGAAAAAGTTTGCTTTCTGAGGGTAATGCACTCCTAATCCTAGTGAAAAGAAAAAAAAATAGCTGTTTGCACCATGTTGTTGAAAAAGTTTGCTATATGAGGGTAATGCATTTCACTGCATTTGTACATACAAAATTTACACAATCAAAAATAGCTAAAACATGGATGTTTGTTTTTTCCCTGATACTTAAACACATTTAAACAAAGTTGGTTAAAGCCTGGTGGTAATAATGCCAAGGTTGTGGGCTTGCCCCCCATTTGGGCCATTCACTTAAGAATTGGACATGATGATCCTTGTGAGTCCCTTCAAACTCAGAATATTCTGTGATTCTTGGAAATTCCAACACACACACCACACACCACACACACACACCCAAAAGAATAAGTTATTGAGGAATGGAGAAATTTCCTAAATTAAGTGTCTGAACAAAACCCCCTTCACACAACACCCTCTGAAACTCCTTAAAACTTACACTAAAATCAGTGTCAAAACTCTTCAACCAGAAGAAGGTTTGCTCCTGGAAAGCCATGAGATACTGAGGGACTTGAGCAGCGCTGAGGTGAATGTTGGCAGTCATAAAAATGAGCACTTTTATTTCTCAACTCCCTTTATAAACCAGCTCTCCACTGGCTTCTGAGATGCCACACAAATGCCCATAGCAGAGACATTTTGGCATCATATCCTGGTGCAGCTGCCCTTGGCTTTCTCTCCAAAACAAGTCACCGGATGTCAGGGGCTATATTTCAGTGTTTGTTACACCTATGCTCAGCTGTTCAACTGGGGGGCCTTGACCAACCTGAGAGATGTGGATCAGACTTCCTACTGCCCTGGGCTGGGAGTCAGTGTCTTGAGTCTGGTCAAAACATCTGGGAGTGTTGGTTGTTTCCCCAAAAGGTGTCTCCTTTGCATGCAAAAAAGTTGTGGTCACATGGAGAATCTGCTCCCATCTCTTCAGCGATTAAACATGTGAACCACTTAGAGAATGGTGTGCTGTTTGAGCCTTGTCTCTCCCTCTCACTCTGGCATGCTTACCTTCTCTCACTCTATTCTTCATTCAGCTAAGTGAAATCAAATGTCAAAATTCACAAAACAATGCTGTGTGAAAAGTGATATTTTTTTTCCTGACTTTGTTGCAACATCGTCTCACTTTCTGTGTGAAATATTCCACTCAGCTCCACTCTATAATCAACAGCTGATGAAATTTCAAGGCTCAATTAATTCTTATGGTGCCTAGAAGAGCTGCTGAAGTTGGTGGGTGGAGAACTCATTCCTTTTAATTTTGCATTGAGTTCTATCCTGGCACCTGAGTTCTCAGGTCAGGATATCAACGTGTACTTTATGAGGAGTTTCATTTGAACTTCACGTATCAGGAAACATGCTTTTCCATTCTGAAAAACTGTGAAAGTAAATGTTTATTTGTTTTACTTTGAATACCAAAAGCTTTTTTCCCTGACCTGTGCAACTCAGATCACTTTGAAATGTTGGTGTTATTCTCCCTTTCACTGAATTGAGTTTGTTTCTCAGATGGTTTTCTGTGCACATGATGGTTCCCTAGTAAATTGCCAACTAGCTATGCAACTATGTGAATGAGGGGGATGGTGGTTACAAGAGCTGTAGTGTTTCAGAATGAAAAAAGAGAAAAACTTCCCTGTCAGTCTGTCCTCTTTCTTAAAGCAAGAAAGTATCAGAACTTTCTTGGTACTTGAAATTTTGCAGATGTTCCTTTTTGTGTATTTAATTGGATGCACTGTCAGTGACATGAACTTTTGCTGAGGGGAACTAAAAATACTTGAATAATAAACAGAATTGGAGTGTAATAATTATATGTGTTATTCACTGGAAAGTGTTGAATTTATTATCATGGACATAATTTTCATCAGGGTTATCGCTATTGTGATAGCTTTGTTGAAATACACCATTCAAAAACCCAGAGGAGCTGACTGTGCTATGCACTGGGTGAAAGAATCTGGGCCCTGCTTGCAAAGAGCTTAGAGGCCAAGGGAAGAACTGGTAGTGCAGTGGTTTCTTTTCTAAAAGAATTCATTTGTGATTAGATTCCTTTTGTTTTTCTTCCAGATGATTTATAGGTAATTTTAAAAGTCTAGGGCAGCTCCAAACTCCATTGAAGTCTATGCAAAAATGCAGCTAGGACTGATTTATTCCTTGTCACGTGCAAACCTACACCTTATAGGTAACAGAATCACTTTGTGCAGCACTGAAATTGCAACCACTTCTTGAGTGTAATATAGCAACTTTTACAGTTTTTTTCAGTAATAAAAATAATGAGCTTGACTATTTAATGGCAGAAAACAAAGACTATCTTTATCTCATCAAGGTTCTTGGCAGAGTGTGAGCAGATCTGGCCTCATGCAATCATTGTCTTCTTTTGAGTTTGCTGAGGATACTGGCGTAATATTTCTGTTTTTTCCATCTGATTTCAAGTGACCGCAACTGTTCAGGGCTTTGGTTTTCTCTGATCTAAATGATTGCAGCTCAAGCACCAGAGTGTCCCCAAGCACCATGCTGGGAGGCTGGCTCCACACTGACTCAGAGGGAGCATTCCCATCTATCTGACTCACCAGCACTCAAGTGCACTGCCAGCAATCCAGATATTAAACTGATCCTCCATCAACACGGGGAGGGGAAGGGAAGAGAACAGATTAGTTTTTAAAAATGAAATACTGATGGTACTGAGTGCATCAATTGGATCATTTTGCCATATGTAACAGACCAAACAAAACAACTTAAATGGCCAAGTTATTTAAGTTTGCAAAGCAGATGCTGTGCAAGCTTCTGCCTTTTTTTTTCACAGGGTTGTTTATTACATATTGCATCCAGACAAATTCATAGTCCCTTCGATGGGACTTCACAAGCAAGGCTTGTGAACTTAATTTTCCCCTCTCTGTCTCTAGCTAGACTGTGTGAAATGTTTTTAAAGAGAAGGTTTGTAGAGTCATTATCTTTTATTAGATCAGCTGATATGGTTGGTTAAAAAACAACAAGCTTTAAGGCACACAGACTCTTCTTCATGTTTGAAACCATATTAAGGAAGCAGTGATAAAGAGTATGCTAGATAACTTCTTATTGTTTAGGGGTTTTTACATTCTGCTTATATAATTTTTTTTCCAATGTAGCAAAAAACGCACTTGCAGTAGATCTGTCACTAGTGCTGGAGGATGTAAGCTTTTATAATCTTCCCCAAAAAGTTCAGATTACAGTTTTCTTTTATTCACATAGAATCTGAAAATCAGTACTACTGATGAAATTTCTGGAGGCAACAGAGTTTAAAAAAGTGTTCAGATGAAAAAAGAAATTTTATTTCAATAATTTTGACAATTTTTAATTTTCCAACAGCTTTTACTCTAGTGAACTTAATTCCATAGCAGAAATTTATTTCTAAGAATAATTCTGCTCTGTCAAAAACCTTTTTGACTAGAAACAGCTGACAAGATTGACTGTTTCCCTTTTTGGTTTCACAGAGTTACATACTCAAATGGGGAAATGGTTTTCCAGGAACCCCTGAGGAATGCTACACATGACAGTTTAACTCTGAATTCAGTTTCAAGAACTTTTAGAAGGAAATTGCATTACAAGGCTGTTCCTGCCTTGATGATTGAGGATTATACGGCTAGGCTTTTTTAGTGGAGGGAATGTCAATCCTATTTTTGCAAATGAAAACTTTTAGGGAATGTATAGGAAAATACGTTAGCAGGGGAATTGGCAGTCCTGAGTTTCATGGGGGTTACACTTACAGTCATGATTTAGAAAAATGCCTTTCTTAATTTGGAGGGGTTTCCTCAAACTTTCCCTCTTTCTATTCCCTTTCCCCTCCCTGGCTGTAGGGTCCCTCTAGGTGAGAGGTGATTATTGTATACTTTCCTTTGGCTAAAGTGAAGATGATTGTGTTTTTTGGATAGAAATTCATGTGTTTTCTATTATTCTACGTGCTTAATTTAGCTTATGGACAGAAGCCCAATAACTGAACATGGATACATTATAAAGCAACCACTTTCCAAGATCTTGAGCTCCAAGGCACATGTAGGTGAGATACAAGAATATAACAGAAATAATACTTGCATTTTCTGTTAATTCAGGTTTTGTTAATTCAGGTTAAATTCTTGCTATATATTAAAAGCTGTTCTAATATAAAATTTACTTTTTAGCAGTAAAAAACCTTTATGTACGACTGACCAATGTATAATAATGGAATTCCAATTCACAGCAGGACAAAAATACTGCTGAAGAAAATACTACTTAAATGAAATACCTTAGTGGAAGCAAAAAGTGTTATTAGGACAGATACAAAGGAAATTCTGGTAGCCAGTGAAAATCATGTGATTCTGACCATTTTCCCATGTGAAGAAAAGACACAAACTTGATTGTACATTAAGAGGAAAGATGTGGAAATTTCAGAAAGGGTGCTTAGTTTTTTAACAATAGACATTAAGCACATGTAGGGTTTTGTGCTAAATCTTAATACTGGAGATTACTTAGATTGTTTAAACTCCCTTTGGGGAAAAAAAATGCATAGAAAAAAAAGAAAATATTTGAGTTCTTAATACCTCAGTGTACATTGGAGAACCATCCTTCTTTCTGTAATAATACATGAAGTGCAGTGCACTAGATTGCATTTTTAATGCTTCAAGAACATTACTTTACAATGAATGTGCTTCAGAAAAACAGTTTTGCTGTGTATTTTATTGGCTGAGTTAACACAACAAATACTATAAATCCAGTAATTACTAATTGCCTCCTCCATTATAATGTAAGAAATGAATCATAAACCTTTTATTACTTTAACGATGGACTACAGGAAGGATTAATCTTCCAGAAGCATTTTTCATATTTACCTGGTTCCTTCTGTTATACTGTACTCATTTTCTCTTCCCAGTCTTCCTTCCTATTTGATGCTCTGTAGTGGCCCCTACTGGGAAAGACATGACCAAAACCAAGCAGCAGCCTTGGCATCTGTTGATGGATCTATTTAGCTGTTGGTGGTTTAGCAATTACCCCTTGGTAGGGAGAGGAAACGAAATTAGGAGGTAATTCTAGGCAACCTTTTCCCATCCATTGCTCCAGTTGTGGCATGCACCGTTCTGCTAACTCTGCAATGCATCATCTCAGGGTGCCTGAAAGATTATATAAGGATGAGCCTGGCAAAGGGAAGCTGAGGAGCATGAAGTATCACGTGAATGAACACTATCAGGTGTCAAATATTGACGCAGATTTTATGTTGAGACCCTGACATAACTTAGTTATTCACATGGAATCACTTTCTCTCCATAAAGTGACACTGGTTTTTAAATCTGGAGGTTGCTCTTGACTTTGAGATGTTTACAAGAGCTCTGAATGAATTTTTCTTGTCTCTTATCATTACCATTATTATTATCATTCTCATCATTATATTTTTGTGTTATGATATCATCAAGGAGCCCTAACTGAGATCTGACCCTTGCTGGTAGGAGATGAATGTAAAGTGTCAGCTTCTACTGCAGTGAGTTATGGGTGTAGGGGAGAGAGAATAAGTGGTTTTCTATTAATTCAGTGGCTGAATGAGGCAGGAGACTAGGATCTTGTCTAGTTACAAAGTCTGTCTGTTCTGTGCTGTCTCCTTACAAGCCAAAACACCTCAATGAAATCTTTCCCATTACTCACTCTGTGCACAGGATGCTATCCAACATACACAGTCCAAATGGTCCTCTTCAGGAGGAAAAATTACTTGTGAGCATTTTATCTGTTTCAAAACTGGGCTCAGTTTTAAGAGTAATAGGTCACTTGAGGCAAAAGACTATGTTTTGAGGGAGGAATAAATCTGATGTACCTTGAGGCCTCCTTTCTTTCTGCCATGGTAACACAGCCTTAACCCTGTAATGCCTTACACATACCAAGATAAGAACAGGTGGTGTAACGGTCCGATGTGTAAATGGCACTTCTTATTCATACTCACTTTTCATCTCTGTTGATCAGTGAAAGTCACAAGCAGCTCTCCTGAAACTAGTGAGTTTGAAGCATTTTGCAACTAAAAGTTGACACAATACTTGCTCCAGTAAAGCACCCAGTTCTGGAAAGAGAAAATGCTATGAGAAGTGAATAGAAAACTCTAAGAAAACAAAGGTTAAAGGCTTGAGTTCACATAAGAGAATTGGCTTAGGGATGATTTTTTTCTCCCTCTGTAAGTACCAAAAAAGTGTGAGAAATCAAATTAGTTTGAAAAAATTAATTTTATGGCATCTATTTTAAACATATGATGAGGAGAGAAGCCATAGACAACACCACCAAGATGCATGCTGCTCTGGAGAGTTTACAGCCCAAATAGGTTTCTGGAAATTTCTTCATACAGAATCCATATTTTCCTCATCTATCTGGATATAAATGGAACATGCACATAAATGAATACATGAATTTACTGAAGACTGAGTCCTTGAAGCCTGGTGAGGTGCAACAGGAAGATGAAATAGCCATGCAGCATGAAGCTGGGTAAGAGTATAGGATTATATGAACAGTGTTCAGAAACAAGAACAAGGAGAAAGTCCTCCAGAAAGCTCAGTTTACTGCTTCTGTACCTGTGTTTGAAGATGCACATGTAAACAGAGCAAATATTTTCATCCCTGGTGACCTTTTTAGTCTGTCAGGATGTCCCCATTTTCCTCCTTGAAATATCAGTGCCAACTTCTGCTTTCTTTTGGATGTCATACTATTTCAAATTACTTGATATGATGATAGATAGTATGATAATATGAGATAATATGACCAGAGCATCTGTATTGTTTGCATTACAGAGTGAATCACCAGTGTGAAAATGTTTTGATTTAAACTCAAACCCTATTCCCTTTTGTATTTCAATGACTGAGCTTAAGTGGACAGCTTAATTTCTCTTGATATGTATTTATAGCTGAAAAGTCAAACAACAGAATGCATCAGTAGATATATTCCTCATCAACATCCACCTACAGTGTGTTAGATTGCACATTCAGAAAAAATTAATTTTTGCTAAAATTTTAATCTTGTTTTTGGTGTCTGTGCCAGCAGCAGGGGTCTGCAAGGTGGCCTCCGGGAGAGGAGGCTGGGGTTGCCCTCTGCCAAGGAGCTGGTCCCAACAGCCTCATCACAGGACACAGCTGCACCCATCAGCCAAACTGGTGCTCTGGGAAAGCATATTTAAGAAATTGCAGCAAGTGTTGCACAAAGGGAGGAAGAGCAGGGAACAAAAAGAGTGAGAATAAGCAGAGGGAACACAAAGGTAAGGAGGAGAAGGAGGAGGAGGAAGAGAACAAAGATGATCGTCTCCATGGTGGAGCAGATAGGCACACTGCAGCCTGTGGGAAGGACTATGGCAGAGTAGGTGGGTGTTTCCTGAAAGAGCTGTGACCTGTGGAAAAGAGTGCATCTTGCAGCAGGGGAAGAGTATGAGAGGGAAGGAGTATCAGACAGAAACCTGTACTTTACCTTGCCTTTTGAATGTTTTCCAGTTCCTTCCTAACTTTAAGATCTTAGAATACTATAGAAAATTTGTTTACCAAGTTTCAAAACAGTGTCATCACCTTTAGAAATACAGTGACATTCATTCTGAGAGGAGTTAAGTGATATAGCCATCAGAGTGACCTGATTGAAGACAGGCCGTGGGGTTTCTAATGTTTCTCTGTTAGTTTTATGCTCCAGGTTAAGTCATCTTTGACACTGAAATGCTTCAAAGTTCCTAACTGTCAGATATATTTTTGATATTTTTCCAAATCCTATTGCTGAATGCATTTTTCCTACTCTTGGTCATTTCACATTAGCCTCTCTGAACCCTGGATCACAGGAGTCATTGCTTTGTGTTTAGCTTTGTCTGTACTATACCAACAGTTCTCCACCAGCCTCCTCCAGCATTCAGAAATGGTAAATTAGTCTCTTGCATAATCATGAGAATGAGTGTAATTGGAAGAAGAGGAGGGAAGCAAAAAGGTTCTTACTTGCTGCAGGACTTCTGATCTCGTGAGACATTACTTTTACCAGCTTTTTTTACCACGAGTGTCTTCAATATTTCTTAAAGAAGAAGAACTTTCCTTCCCTCAAACCAAAATTATCACTTGACTCTAGAAACCAGCACTCTTTCGTTTTTAAAGCGTATTTTGTAAGGAAATAAAATGCAAACAATCCCAAGCTCCAATGCTGTTGGTTAGGGAAATTAGGGAGAGAAAAGAAATATATTAAAGGACTAAATTCATTCCTAGTTCAAATCAATAGAAACCTCTGGATAATTTAGCTGTTCTGTCTCTTCTGTAAAGCGCAGTGTTAGCTACAATGACAGCTCTTTACAGAAGCTTTTTATAAGTCACTTATCCTCTCCATCACGACATGTTGTAACTGTCCCTAACACCTGACTGACCATTTATTACAGACTTTCTTAAATAAATGCTAGCTGATGTAGAGGCGTTTGAGCGGATGTAGGTAAATAGATATATTTATGTACATGTTTTATATATCACAGAATCACAGAATATGCTGAATTGGAAGGGGTCCACAAAGATTGAGTCCAACTCTTAGCCGTGGATAGGACATCCCCAAGAGTCACATCAGCCACATGTGAGCAAGCAACAACCAACGTAAATTTTACGCATGTCTATCTAAGGTTATAATAACAGCTCTAGCACTTTCTCAGGGTTAAGGTTCATTAAAAAATGGTGATAAAGGACTATTGCCTGTCACAACTGCTGAAAAAAAAATGAAGAGAAAGAAGAAGAAGAAAAGAAAAGAAAAGAAGGAAAAAAAGTTATTGTTAATTAAAAGGATTTTGCCTGAGAATCAAAGAGGCTGTGGATGAAGAAATCTGCAGAAATTATCTAAGGCCGCCTCAACCTTAGCATTTATTATTCAACACCTCACTCATTGCCCTGATTATAAATATTTAATCACTCAACAACTGTAAGTGCTTGTGTCTTCCTGGAGGACCTGCAAGCATTAGGAAATAAAGGGATGGGGGGAACAGGGAGGAGGGGGACTAGAAAGGCAGGGAGCCTAAAAGATGTGTAGAGATTATACAGGGACAAGTGAAAAGGTGTGAAGGACGCCACTGAATTGGGCCCTTGTAATCAGGTTGCATGAACACCTGAACGCTAATTCATTTTGTTTCTATTCACTGGACTTCAAAGCCATATTTTTTTTATTGCGTGGCAGTCTCTGACAGAGGGTGCCCTTGGAGAACAGGCAGAAAATGTTCTTAATGAAAGCAGAGCCCCGAGCAGTGAGAGGTGCCATCCGTGTACCCTCCTTTGTCTGTCACAAAAAAAGCAGGCAAGCTTGGCAGGCTTTTGGGCCTATCAATAATGCATGAGAAGAATTACATCCACCCTGATGCCAGGAGAAGGGAACGGCAGAGGAGAGGGTTGTGTTACACTGCCCTCAAAGCGCATTCACTTCCCATCCATCCTTCCTCTCCACACAGAACACATGCTTCTGGAGTATAGGTTCATGATGTATGGCTTATGTGCTCTCTGAAGGGATGGTGACACTTTCTGTACCTGCAAGGGTTATGCAGATTTCTGTCACTGCTGCTGAGGTACTTGGAGGATGCTGCTTCAGCCTGAAATCCCATCAGATTAGTTGTAAGACTTAGTTTAATACTATGAGGGGGAAAAAGACCTTAAAACATTGTGGGGAGGGGACCCATCTTTGCTTCTTCATACTTGGCATTGTTTAGAGAGTCCCCAGTTTGCCTTCACTGCAAGGATTATAGTTTAGACATGAATGTATTTATTTTACTTTGTTGTTTGGTTGGTTTTTTTTCTGCCCAGCACTGGAAAGAAAAACAAATACATTAAGAGGACTAAGTTTTGAATATATATTCATGTAAGAATGAGGAACTTCTAAAACCTCAACACATTCAAAGGTACAGCATAAAATTAAGGACACACTCTGCAAACTATAATTCTTTTTTAGCTTTTCTCCCCCAAGAAGAGCTTACCCTTGAGGGCTTATTTCTTTTAGACATTATTGTGCACTCCTCAAAATTTCTTGTATAAACATGTCCTCCACAAGCACAGCCACCACTTATTTGGCAAAGTGCTCAGAGGTCTGTATTTTCTTCTCAGAGATTTCAGGATACAATGTGGGCATTCTGCAGTTTGTCCCAGACAGCTGTGGGGCAGATTTTCCAAGAGACTTTTCCTAAAGCACAGACGAGAGTTAAACATTTACTTGCAGGGTTTTCTCAGCTCATTTTGGTCAAAGGACTACTTCTGAGACCTACATAAATGCTTCAGCCCCTTGGCCTGAAGGTGAGGCTTAGATAGCTATGGTGATCCAAGATCTCTTGTGCCAAAGGTGACTGGGAATGGCCGAGCATGCAGTTAAATTTATCTTCACTGGAAAAAATGAACTGACTGGACAAGCAATGGGTAGATTTGAGAATTTAAATGTTCCCTGTGCAGGTAAAGGGATTGAACAAGGCATACTGTTCCTGACAGAATTGTCTGGCATGCAGCCTCACCATCCTGATTCCAACAGCTCTACTGCACAGAGCAGTCTGCTCTTGCGTGACAGAGATGCTGAGACATGGGCCACAATGGAGTCTAATAACCAAGCAAAAGTCTCAGGGGAAGATAAATTTGGGGCTTCCAAATACAAGTGTTTGTACTCTACATTCTAGTGCAGGTGGATGCTGTACAGAATGTCCAGAAGTTGTGAGTGATTTTAGGACGATTAACAACTGTCTTGGAAAAACAGGTAAGATGCCAAGGCAGTAAAGGACAAAAAAATCACAAACTTCACTTTATTCAATGAAATATATTAATTCTTTTAGCAGGATCTGCATTTTTTTTTTACTTCATTGTGAGGGACCACAGGGATCTGAAATGAGAGTTCTGAGATATTATTTTGAAGGGATTGGTACTGTCTTCTTCAACATAGTTACTAAAGTTAGGGTGTATCAGGAAGTTGGAACCTTCATCTCAAAGTGGAAGATCCATTTCAAATTCACATTTGAAACATATGCTGCAAGAGAAATGCTATCCATACAATAATAGGACCTCGCTCTTAACTGCCTGCTTCCATTACAATGGTTATTTTGCCTACATGCATTTTGATAGAGTAACAGTAAATGGAAATGTACAGCTACTCTGGAACACAGTCATGGTGGGTGTCTGAATCTGAACTGGAGCTTGGGGTGATTGTAGCTAATCTTTCAATTATAGCACTCAAAATCCTTCTCTCTGCTGTGAAGCACTGAAAGGCTGGCTTGCTAGGCCTCTGTTTTCACAGAAACACCCAGGGATGGGAGACCACTGCCAGACTAGAGAGTAGCATGGATGCGACAATTCCTTTTGCTGATGGCTCTCCTGACCTCGCAGCACTCCTGAGAGATTCAGATATGCTATGTGTCCTTCTCTATCATTTCAGGAATCGTTACCTGCTTAGAAAGCTAACCCACAACCTGTAAATCTTGTTGCAATAATGAAGCTTGGCACTGCTTGTTGGCGCCGCCTCCTCCTCCTCCTCCTCCTCTCTTTCTCCTTCTCTCTGTGCCTGGGGTTGGCCACAGCCAGAGCTAAGAGCTTGCTTGTGCTGTGGTGCCAAGCAGCCTCAGGCTTCTGCCAAGCAACTGCCTGTTTTGTCTTTGGCTGCTGTGTGTAAAATGGCAGATCTAATGAGACATCGTGGAGCAGCTGGTTTTGGCTGTTCCTCTGGCACAACGGATTATAGCCACAAGTTGGGGTGTGAACTGTTTGTATCTCAAAGACCATTTTCACCCAGGTGAACTCCTTTGAAAATTCCTTAGTGGGAGCGATTTCCTGGTCCCAGCCCCAGTACTTCACTTGTGCAAGGCTCCATTCCTTGTCCTCCCATCCTACTGCAGTTTCCTTCTTGGATACGTCGGAGTTCCGAAGCACCACCAGTGCTTAAGCAAGTAACCTGTTCAGAGTGAGAGCCTTTTGAAAAGGTCCCCCAGGTCTGCAGGGAGGGAGACTCAGAGGAACAGACATTCCCCCTCTGCCTTCTGAAGAATGTGGATCGCAGAATGTCAGCTCAAGGATCACCCCACCCATGCTGTGTGAAGGTGTTAGTGGTGCTTGCTCTCTAAAAAAGGACAAAAACCATAAACATACTAATGGAAGACTGTAATTCTGGCTTCAAATGTGAAAATACAATTGACTCTAAGAAGTCTGTTCTTCACTTGGTTTATGAGGATGAGTAATACTAATGGAACTTACACATATGGACATTGAGGGGAAGATTATTTTGCTTACATATCAAACTTTTTTTTTGTATGACTATTTTCAAGCTGCTGTCAAGTACCAGCACCCTGAACTGAACTGAAAAAAATGTCATAATTGGTATAATTCTTAGTGCTTCTTCCACCTGTCTTTGCTTTGCTCTCTTACTTGTTTTTTCTGAAACGAAGGTGGCTCGTGCATTGCAGTTTTGATAAAGATTAAATAAAAATAACAAAAACATCTCCACATTTACTGTATTTTTCTTAGTTAAGATCAGTGCACAATGTGTCATCTTCCTCTCTCCTCCTTGGAGAGATAAAAAGTGACTCATTGCCTCGCTTTACTTTAATATTTTAGATATATGAAAAGACAGAGACAGTAACAAGAGACTCAGTGAACAGGAATATGAATGCTGGAGGTGGAGGAAGAAGGCTTGGAATGATACATAAAGAGGAGAAGTTGAAGTGAAATAATGTTCTGGAGAATAAGTATGCTTGCTTTTGATGGGGGAGGTAAAGACAAGTGCATTTCTGTTTACTTAATTAGCATGTGGAATACTTTGGAATAAGTTATATGCATTTTGATCCCATATGAGTTATTATAATAGCTTGCCAACATAAAAACATTTGAAAATGCCAAACAGTGTAGTGAATCTTTAAAAGAGCCTGTTTGCAATCAATGGCTGTTTTATGTTCCTATTAGAGAATGGAATGATATATGGCACTGCAGCGTGATATACTACACCCCAGTTTACTGAATTTGTCAGCGAAACAAACAAGACCACAATGACTCACAAGTGCTGAGGGTAGTGGAGACCTGTGTGGGCTCCCAATAGTTGAGCTAATCCTTCATAGCATATTGTATGCTGAAACACACTATCATCTTTTCACTCCCTAAGTCATTACATAATAACCCTTTTAACATACATTATTGAAAGATCTCTGTTATAGGCAGTCATTTTAGTGAATTTGATTAAATCCCCATGATGGAAAATAAGGTATTGTAACACATGCACTTGTATTGCAAAGGTCCTGCTATAGCTGAGGCTTGGATTCCTTATTATGTTCAAACAAACTGTCCTGAGAAAATAATTTAGTGAGAAATGAACTTAGAGAACTAAAAGCATTTAGATCTGAACAAATTACTGAGTAAAATTGCCTTGCCATGAAATATTAGACTCATTGTCAAAGATGTTTAGTCTACTCTGGGTGTTTGATCTATAAGGGCTCTATTCAAAGCTAATTTCCTTTTCCATGGTTTTGGCCACAGAGACTCCATGAGGCTTCTACAACTTGGCTCTTAGAGATCCCTCAGCTTGGTTTTAGAGCCAAATGTTTCTGGGCACTAGTCCGGAGGAGCTTTGGCTCAAGACTTTGGCAAAAGCCACTGACTAGAGCTGAGCAAAAAAGTTGTCATGCCTACCTTCATGCCCTTATACAGGGGAGCCATTGACTGATAACATCAGCTCTGCTCTGTCCCCTGTCCCAGAGGGGAACTGTCCACACAGAGAGCAGAGTCCACCCAGGCAGACTGACAGCACCATTAGGGCATGCACAAATGACTTCCTTATGCTTGTCTATAGTCTGCTAGAAATATTGGAGGGGGCTCTGGCACATGGATTTGTCACAACTTGCTATGGATCTACTTGTATCTACAAATTGACTGGCATGCTAACAGATGGTCTTTCTTCTGTGCATTTATCTTGCTTAAATATGGCACTGTCCCTGATGCTGAATGGCTGCTGGCTTCCACCCCAGAGGTGGCTGCATTTCAGTGTCAGATGAGGGAATAAAATGCTCTAGGACCCTTGGGGAAGAAAGAAAAACTGTACAAAAATCATGTGTTGCTCATGCAGTACTTGCACAATTTCTGGATGCTTTTAATGTTGATTTTCTGGTAGACACTTATACTTCTGGGATGGTACAAGATATGTTCGTATGCTGTGGTCTGGAACCCCTACACATTAGAACAAGGGAAAAATATTACTTCAAAAGAGATCTCAGGCAGAGACAGAAAAGAAATGCCATTCTGTCTCTAAGGTGACCTCTACCAAGTTGTATTAACAAGGCCAAGGCCATATGGTGACTGTACAAAACTGAACTTTTGTCTCATGCTAAAAAAATTATTGTTCCCATCACTTTTGCTGAAACTTATCATAACACCAATCTCCTTTTGGCCTCAAAGTTCCAGATGGAGCAGGAGTAACCCTTTCTCTTGAAACATGGAAATCAATGTCCAATTCCCTCCCCAGAAAGGCTGTTGTCAGACAAATGGCACTGCATCCTACCTTTCCTTTTTATGTCTCCCAACTTATCCTACACAGAAGAGTCATTTTGGTTTTCTGGTGCACCATGCCTCTCAAAACACTTGCTACACCAGTTTAGTCAAACTGTCCACAGCTCATTGCCTTGGGCAATGCACCACAGCTAGGATGGGCAATGCACCACCACTTCTGCAAGAAGCCCTGGCCCATGGTCCCTGAACAGCTGGTAGGTTGGGGCAGCACCTGCTTGAGGAGCCCAATTCCTGTCTCCTCTGACCTTGTGTGGAGACTGTTTGCTTCTTAATCCAGGTGCATCCCCATGCGCAAAGCTCCCGGGTTCCAAGACTTTGTGAGCAGCTTGTCACTTGATACGTCTGATTACCATAGTCGTACTAGACTTTACATAACACCTCTACATACATGTTGACACCTCACATGATAGTCAGAGAATCTCCCAGACACCCTTTGCAATGTAATGTTGCACCAAATTCATCAAAGCTGGCACAGGGAGACATAAATCGTATTTCCAAACCCAACTTCGGGCATCTGAGCTGTGTGATCTCCCTACAGGATAGCCAATTTTCAGATGCTACTGACCACCCTTTCTGCTTTCTCCATCCCAGTTTTTCTATGACTGAGCAAATCCTTAGACAAGACAGGTCCCCTGCGTGCATATGTTCTAAATCAATTTAGGTTACCATAAGTGGAGGTTTCAACCCTGCTGGTCATTTGGGCCAGTTGCCTCAGGTGTAGGGACATGTGTCACCTCAAAGGAGACTTTTAGTGTCAAAACCACGTGTGCATGTTTGCTCCATCATTCTTCTATGACAACAATTCTGCTAGTCATACTTAAAGTAAATAAACAATATCGTCCTTTCTTCAGCTCACATCCTTCTTTCAGTCTCAAGCTGTTGGTTTCAGTTTTATTTTCTTCTTAAAAGGTATTTTGTTTTCAATTATCAACTCTGTGAAGAACTGTGATTTCCATACGCATGATTAAATATCAAGTGTGCTTTAACTTTTCCCATCATTTTCCTATGTAGCTCTCTTCTGAACAGTTATTCATTTGTTGGCCCAGATGATATGCTTTCTTATCAGTTTTCCAGGACCAAAACCAATAATTCCATTAGTGTGGAAGACCACAGTGATGTAAGAAAGGGCTATAACTTCCTTATATGATAGTCTACGAAATTATTTTTCTGTCACTTTGGTCCACACTTGACATGGTCCTTGTTTGCTTCTGTGTTATATGTAGAGCTCAAAATAATTTTTAATTGTCAACCACTGCTTCTAGATCTTCCTTCTGGATAATTCTTCAGAAGAATTTATATCCCTCAGATTATTTCTCTGCTGTATTTTTTGTATCCATCTGTTGTGCTGTACATTGAAGTGACTGGAAATTTCTTTTAACTACTCTTTATTCATGCTGTTATAATTAAATCATCTAAGTCTTGATTAATCTCCTTTACATCTCCTGCACATTTAGCATCATCCACTAGCTTTGTCAGTTTGTTGCTTGCTCTGTACTTGAGGTTGTTGATAAAGGTGTTACGGTGGACCAAAGGCTGTTCCCTCCAGTGCCCTGGTAGGAACCTCTCCTAAATCATTACACTGTGCTTTGTCATTGCATTGCAGTATTGTTCACCTATTTATCCATTAATAAATGGATTTGTTTCTTTTCAATCCATATAACATCATTCTTCTCCAAGGCAATTTTTATTAAGTTTTCACGTAAGGTTTTGTCAGACACTGTAGCAAATATTTATCTAAAATTCAAATACATTACATGTGCCACTTTCTCTTCATCCAGTAATTTTGCTTCTTTGTCCAAGTACATGACCAAGGTTGTCTAGCAAACTAAGGAATTTTTCAAAAGATTCAGGCATGTGCTCCATGTTCTTGCAATTTGCATATATTAAAAAGATAGAATATTTTTGTGACTAAAAATATATTGCAAGGGTAAATCAAAGTTGTTGTTTCTCCACCCCTTTATTTGCACCAGTTTCCAATATTTAGAGGACAAATATCTAAACTTCTACAGTGAACTGCACATGCAAACACTTGAAGACAAAATCTCAAAAGGCACATTAGAAAAATCTGAACAATTTTACCATACTAGTGGCTTTTGATGATTGGAAGAATATCCAAAGGTAGAACTTTTGCTGCTAAAAATTGAAATGCCTTGTAAAAGTTATAGTGGAAAGTTCCTTGTACAAAGGAAACCTCTGATGACATTATTACAGTAAAGATCTTAAGTTTAACTATTGTGGTTCTGTTGTTGGTTGAGTGATTACAGACTTTTTTGAAATACAATTTTAGAAGATTTTAAAATTTTATTTTAATGTCAATCCAGAATTCTGAGTAAACTAATTAGTTCATTCAATTATAATTGTTTTAAACAACAATCTTTCTATATTTGAAAATATTTGTTATTTTCTTCAGTTGACATCATTGAAGCATGATAATAGCACAATATATTGGTTAATGAAGAAGATCTGTAATTCACTTTACTTTGGAGTCTTGACACAATGAAAAAGGGAGAAATATTTCTTTACTGTTTTTCTTTTACATAAGATGGAGAAACTGTCCTTTAAAAGAGATTTGGTCAATGTCAGAACACCATGATATGGAGCCTGACTTTTTCTGGTATTAAAACCATGTGCTTCTCTTTAACCCATTGAGAAAAATAACCAGAAAATTGGCAAACCCATATTGTGAGGAGTTTATTTGGTGGGGTTCTACTCTCTGTCCATCTACCCATTTACCCATTCATCTGGAACTCTAAAGCTAGTGTCTCTTTCAGCACTTAGAAGCAGCTGAGTTTCTTTTCTTTCTTGCACTGCATATGATTAGGGCTAAGAAAAACATGTAGTGCTAAAGTGGCAGTACAGACTCAGAGGAAAACCTGTCTCTGAAGAGCTGTCACGTACCATTTTGTCCAGGCTGCTCATCTAAACTCATGGAGCTAAATTTATTCCTGTTATAACTTCATGTCTTTATTACAATTTTGGCCCCTTGTGCCTTCTTTCCACTCCAGAGGAAGTATTTCTTCCCATGAAGATCTCTGAAGTATCACTGCATGAAGGATTACTGCAGTATCTACACTGATCTACTTTTTCATGTGGTCTTGAGAACTTCTGCTGCTAGTAAGAAAATACCTCATAGTCAGAAGATCCATGCAGAGCTTATGCAATTATTAAGGTTAGAGCACCAGCTTTTACAAGTGACCAGAATGCTCACTGGTGACATACAATCCATACACTGGATAAATTTTCAGCTTGCAGCTGGAGAGTTATGAGCTTCTGAGCTATCTGCAGTGAGTTCTTCAGCAGAAGTGATAGAGAAAGAGATAGAGAACTGAGAAAGTTGAAGGATGTTGAATTTTGAATTTTAATAAATGGGTCTATTTATTTTTCTTAAAAATATTTACCCTATTTTCACTCTGAACCAGTATGCTGTAATTAAAACCACAGAAAATAAATGACATTCTACTCCACCCTGTAGAAATTATATAACCTTTTAGCAATATTTGAGATGCACAGTATACTGAAAAAATCCAGTGTACTGACAAAAGAATCAGACCTATTGCCACAGGTTTGTTCCAATGGTAAAAAGAAATATGGTAAGAGGGTATTGGGGAACAAATAAACACAAAACCCATTAAAGCTGAGAAGTGAACAGCAGTCAGGTATTTTACAAAGAGGTGGTGTTAAAATACAGAAAGCAACACAATTAAAATCCATAGATAAGAAAAGGAACTCTTGGAAGAACTGAAGTATTGGTGAGTGCCATGTGAGTGAATGAATGGAAGGCAAGATTTTCAATTCCATTCCTTCAGTAATTCTGCAGTTTTGCAAATCTCAACCAATTAATAAGAAAAGTGTGAATACTTTTTCTGATTCAAAAAAGAATAAAAATAAGATGGATAATTTGCTGGTTTTTTAGGAAATAATAAAAATAGAAAATATTTATAAATCTTTTGCATTCATAAAGAAAGGCAGGAAAGCTTCAGATTTTTAGACAATGGAGCATTCTCATCAAATTCCTAGGGAGGTACTCAGCACTGTCTTTCATTTATCAAGGACCAAATTTTGCCGCTGTCACTCTCACTGAGGACTTCCTTGTTCCACAAGTGATCTGTTTGACTCTGTGTCATAATTCACCTCTAATTAAGGATGTTCTTGTGATTAAAGCACAAGGTGCATGTCAAGAGACTTGTCTTCTCTGTGGGCTTGTGAAAGTCAAAAAATACTTCTAAACCAAATGTTAAAGTCTCATATTAAAGCAGGATGCCTCTCTTCTCTAATAACAAAACAAAAAAATACCCAAGGAGTCTGATTTCTGAGGGCAATAGCATTTCCCAGTGAGTTAAACTCCAAGAGAGAAGTGCTAAACTGTGTGCACATACATCATCATTTGTCACTTGAGAGTAATCTCAAGACCTTAAATACCAGCAACAGAGGCTGCTGGCTAAAGTGATAGAAAGGAAATAGCTCTGAGAAAATAATTGATCAGATATATAAGAAGATGGAGTAATTCCAGACCCCAGATTAATGGAAATGTGCAAAAAATATTGATTTATAATCACTTGTGTCTCTTTGTTCAATGGTACAAGGAGATGGTACTAATGGTACCAGTGGTACTAATAATGCTGTCTACCATAGGTATGTTTTGAAATATATTTCTCTGTACTTTGTTGAACTGTGTGGATACCATACGAGCTGTATTCAGTTACTAGCACCTTAGGACAGAAACTGGGATTTGGGTCTAAAATTATGCAGTTCAAGTACAAAAAAATTGTAGGCACAACTGAGACTGATAGTATAATAGAACAAATAATAGTTCCATTATTTGTTGTCTGCATATACACTTAATTAATGTAAACAGTACAAAAAGTAATATGAACAATATAAAATTATAAACAGTAGTGCTAGTAAGTTGGTTCTCATTAACAGCCATTCCTGAACAGGATTTCTCCTAGAAAATGGCTGTTCTTTGTATCAAATCGACAGGGATTTCCCCCTGCTCAGAATATGCCACCTCCTAGCTGCAGCTTCAGCCAGCAGCATTTTCTACTGCAGATGAAAATGAAAAGGGGTTGGAAGTGCTTAAAACATCTTTGTAAGCCAGAAAATTGATTGGAGATCATAGAGCTAGGCAAATCTGCATAAAATGTAGATTGAAAGATAACATGCATGAACAGGAGACAACATGCTTTATGTGCTGAGAGAATGTAGTTTGTCTTATGTGGATCATTCTAGAGGCTGATTAATGACTTTGACTTTTCAGTCACAGGATCCATTTCTAAAACCAACAGAAGTATTAGGTGATCATTGATTCTCTCCTTGGCTGATGGTAATGATTATCAAATATTAGCATGCTGTCAGTTTCTATTTAAAGCTCTTCAAGAATGAATTAAACATGGAAACTAAATAACCTTGAACCCTCCTTCAAGATCCTATTAAGATACAGTAGCACACGAGCTACAGGTAAACACTGTGCGTGCCCTCAAATGAAGAGGTTCAGTATTCCATGCTAAGTCACATTCCATAGGAATTAAATAATTGACAGGTGGGTGGGAGGAAGGGAAGGGATAAATAACCATAAACACACAGGGAGTAAAATTTTCAAAACACTAGCACATTCAAGTAATAGGATGTGCTGATGGGTATCTTCAGTCTCACAAGCTGGTGTGAGTACTACTGTTGTGTATATTTAATTGACCCTATTTGACTGTTGTTTATTCAATTGAGTCTGTAGGTGTCTAACCATAGATCTTACATATTTAATTGGTTAATTTATTGCCATAGTTGCAGAGGTACTTTTTTTAACAGTATTTCTGGTATCTGTTTCCTTTCATAATACATTAGTGAAAGACTGATAGCCATTTAAAATATCTTTCAAAAACACAAATGGGAATTAAGTGCCCAAAACCTATTGACTAAGAATTTATATTGATAGCACACCACTGGAATCTTGAAAATTTGCTCCTGAAACAGCTCTATCATTGGATTCCATCTCTTGAACAAAGTAGTGGCCACTGATATGAGATAGATATTGGCCCAAGTTCGCAGTGCAGTTGCTATATCAAAGCTACATCTTGCCACATTGCTGGAAAATTTATGCATGCATAAAGTTTTGCTGAATACAGAGATAAAATTAGAAGGAAAATAGTAGTGCTGGTGTCGATCTGCACAGTTGTTTCTTTTCTTCCACATTTGCTTTCTTTCATCAGAGTTTTGCATGTATGCACTTGACTAGGGATTAATAGGTTTGTTAACTGAGCCAGGATGGAGATCTGGAGAGGGAGAGAGAGGGGAGGGAAAAGGAAAAAATAAAAAAGAAAGAGAGAAAGAAAGAAAAACAGCCTGCAGACAACTTGAACAAGCGAATTTTCTTGGCTCAAGCTTTGAAGATAAAGCAGTGCCCTAGGGACTGTGGTAAATATAAGCTCTCGATTAGGCATCAGGCACAAACTGACCAGCCTCCAATCAGATTTCTTCTAAAGTGTTTTATCGGAACAGAAATGTGTGGATGTCTTTGTCATTTTAAAGTCACACCGCTTTATTTTTATTTTCTTTTTTTCAGTTCAGGAGAATGAAACTGTGATCAGCCATTTTTAGCTGAAATGATGATTATTTACATTGGCTATTTTATCACATCATAGATACATTTCACTGTCTATATGTGAGCTTATTACTGGGTTTTATTGCTGTTTGACTTCATGAAACCCCTCTGAAATCCCCATTAAACAGGGCTGTGTCTGAAGCAAAGAATGCTACTGCAGCAAATATTCACCTTCTACTGTCCCTTCTTTCTACTTTCATATGGCACCATAGTCTTCATATCCACTGTGCACTGCAGTGGAGATTCTGTCCTGAGAGAGAGATTCTGGAACCTACAAAAAGGCTTTGAGGAGTCTAGGGGCTTAATCCCATTTTAACATGATCCCAGCTCAACATGAGGGACTACTGACTTAATGCCCTAGAGAGCCAGATCCTTCCCTATCATTCTGAGCTTCTGGAGATCAGAGTGAGTCAGAGAAGAGGAGAATGAACATACGAGCCTATTTTTCAGCAGCAAGAAAAAAAAGAGAAATGCTGACTAACTCTTGCTTAGCAGCTGTGTTGGGGTGGAATTAAAAAGCTTTTGTACACACAAAATTATACCTGTTTAATTATTGGGATCTTTCCATGTGAAATGCTTAAGATTCATCAATACATACGTGCCCTCAGCCTGCACAGAAAGTCATCTAAGGTAGGTTATATTACCTTGCATTTTCCATGAGTAAAGTGCATACATGAACAGAAGTCCCAGAGCTTAGCGAAGCCTAGTAACTTCTTAAGCCATGGCAATTTGATACCAAATCAGCTCCTGGCTGAGCTTGGCATCAGCTAAGTTGACCTGACCCTTCAGGTCTTATGTTGATCAGATTTTGGTAAGCCTTGGGTCCTCGTTCTGAGAATTTAGGAAACTAATGAGTACCTGGAGAAGTACTGTGCAACCAAATTATTCCAGATGGTCACTGCAATAGGGCTATTGAAATAAACATTCATGAAAACTACACAGTGGGATGTGGCAAGGCTTCATTTAAACTGTAAGTCTAAATATTAAACCCCTGTTGTTTGGCACTTTCAGTAATATAATGGAGTTTTTTCTATGTACAGTACTTATCTTGTCTCTATCTCTGTAGTGTTTGAGCACCACCCAGACTTTGATGTTTATCTCTCTCACAATACCTCTGTACAATTTCAAGTATGTCTACCTCTATTTTACACAGTAACAAGATGTGGGATAAGGTCCAAGGTCACACAGGAAGAGTGAAGTTTAGGAAGGTACAGAATGGTGACCCAGGCATAGCAAATCATCATTTAGCCCTTCTCATCCCTTTGTTCTCCTGCAGAGAATTTGAGGCTGTTGCTGAGTTTCTCTCTGAGACTGATCACTAGAATGGACAGGGAGATATTTGTTTAAAATTTTATAAGAAGGAAGAGAGGAGTTTGGGCGGTAAGCAACCTTATCATGGGAATTAATCAAAAAACACATCAAGGTGTAATTGTTTTTCAACTTAAAAACCCAGACAATCCACGCACTTTAAAATTTGTAATTATTTTACAAAACTTAAGGAGATAATATACAGGGGGGAAAAATACTTTAAAGGTACATGAAAAGGAATTGCTTTTCTGTAATAAACAGCGTATATTCAAATAAATGAGGAAAATTTCAAAAGAACAGCAAACAACAAAATACTTTAAAAATGTCTTTAAAAGCCATAATGTAAGTTTTTGAGGATTTTTTTTTTAAACAAACAAAAAACATTTCAAACTTCCTTTTTAGCCCATGCCATCAGTGGCTGGTAATGTGCCATTCTAGCTTATCCCTTTATGATCCTTTCCATCACAGTACCATGTAGTGTCAGAGATTACAGGGAAGCAAAGGTCTCTTCATTTGCAGTGTAATAACAAGAGCAAAAGTAAACAAAAGGATGATAGGTCCAAAAGATGATAAGAAACCAAAGTCTTATATATGTTTCATTCAAGAAGCACTGAACCAGGTGATATGCTTATTGACCACTCATGCTCATTCAGCTGTCTGCCTCTAGACCTTGGATTCATTCCCACTGTAACCTGCATGGTCCACCTTTGTACCTCCTGGTGCAGATTTGTTGGGTGATCTTAGCAGATTTTAAACAAGTCCCTATTTTGAGTGCTTTTGATCTCAACAACTTGTGAATATAAATTAAAAGGAGACAGAGCACAGAAATTAATGGCTTGAGACAAATGTTGGGTTTTCAACCCAATTTTTTGAACTCAGTTACAAAACAGAACTTCTCCCTCAGTATGGATCTTGCAAACTGTAAGTAGGTATTCCCACATTTAATAGTAGTATGTAGTTTCTTGAATTAATTTTAATTTTCAATGTTGTAAGCCAGATGAAAATCAAGTCCAGTATGTCTATCCGACAATTATTATTGACTCAAGCATAATTCATATTGGTTTGAATCAGTCTGAGTGGATATTGTTACTTATTACTCATCCCACAGTCATTTCTATCACTAACCTCTCCAAGTATCAGTAATGAGAAAATCCTCACAACAGTTTCTCTAGGAAGCATACATGATTCTATGAATATTTTACATTTTTCTAGTGCTTAATATTTTCAAATTCCATACACACTAGGATGACCAGATGCAAATTGTGAGGGGAAACAGGGGCAGTAATTGTACTGCTACTGTATGTTTTGCATTGTTGCATTTCTGAGTTTCTTTCCCCTTTAATAATTCTGCAGTCTTTATGAGAGAATTTCTTTAATCTCCTTCTCTGTTCCACTGAATCATATAAATTCACCTTTCCTGTAGTAGATTGGTATTATACATGCCCTAACATTTAAAGTGTTAAATAGGCATGAATTTCGCCCCTCAGTTTTTTAATTCTCAGACTTCCCTTTAAAGGCCTTCTGGAGACCCCAAAATGCTCATCTCAAACAACTGTGGACCATCTTTCTCCCCATAAAGGCAAAGATTGACAGCAAGAGAGGGTCAGAGGAAACAAAAGGTTCCATCTCTTGTACTTGGGACAATACTTTCCCAAGTTTATTATTTGCATGTAGGAAAATTAAGAAAAGTCTTATTTGAGAGGAACATCCTTTATAGGCATTAGAAGGTCTTGTACTTGTTCTCACCTATCTGTTCTTGGAACAGTTTTAACTTGTGGTTTACAGCAAAGATTGCTCAACACCTATATATATATATAGAATATATATACCTACTCAGGTCAAAACCTATCAGTGTAGCAGTATGGAAAATAATTTCTAATATGAAATTCTTCTGAAGAAGTCATAAGACAAATCAAAGAAATGTCCTGCATAGGTTGATGACAGGAAAACATTCAAGGAAGTTGTAGCCATGGATAAGAGTTTTGTGACTCATAGTAATGTTACTGAACCACAAGTATTCAAAAGAGGATTAGACAAAACAGTAGATAAAGTGGATTATAAAGAGGAAAGAGAATGAACATTCACCCACCAGCAAACTTGCAAAGGGTAGATGAAGTGCAGAGGTGCACTTATTCTGGCCATACTTTGGGACATGATGTAGCTGACTCCACAAAGAAATGAGCTCTAATCAGTATATCCCATGCTTATTAATATATACTAATTAGTATATACTTATTAATATATACTTATTAGTACATCCCATTGCATTTCTGCAGGATCAGTACTGCTTGTTCGAGGGCATGAGCAGCACAAAGGTTGACCTTGACGTGTGCACAGAGCAAAGCACAAAGTCCTCAAAGGCCATGTGCCATGCTGAAATACCCTACGTACCTCCACCTCTGTCAGATAACAGCTATGTTTTGAGCAGCAAAGCTGTTCCTGTGGCAACCCCAATGGTTGGAGGAGGAGCTAGTTTTTTCACAGATAAGACACCGTGAAGGCAGTGCCTTCTACCTCCCACTGAACTTCTGCAGAAGTCACTGAGGTGACATGTTGCTGAGCATCAGTGCATGACAACAACCTCTCCCAACTCCCTGTTCCAAGGAAGGGCTGAACAGAATTGAAGCAAACTGGGTCTCTGTGGGATAAAATACCACCAAAAAGCTGAACATTCTTCTCTTACCTTTGTGCAAGGCAGAACTTTCTCGAGGAGATTTGAGCACTATCCTCACAAAAGCACTATATCCAACTTCTCATCCCTTAAACACATCCTTGGTAAATATAGATATATGAGAAGCATTGCTCATTTAGAAGAGACAGAAGAAAAGAGCTTTTTTGGAAAAATCACGGTCACCTAATTGCACGTTCTCTAGGCTGTGTGCAGCTTGACTCAGAGTAAGCATAGAAATAGATCAGTTACCATTTTTGCCTCAATGATCAATTTGTCTTTACTACTCAAGGACAGGTAGGAGCAAGACTGACAGGGAAGAAGATAAAAGGTGCTGGATGTGTGCAGAAGAGAGGAGGCTGAGGTGGGGAAAAATATTTGGTTAACTGGCTTTTATCCTGCACTTTTCTCAACACTGGGTGAGTACTTTTCCTCTTAGGCAGTTGTACTACCAGCAGAAAAAGGCACAATAAATGCTTAGAGATAATGGTTTGAAAAATTACTTAGTAGTTCTCAGTTCAGAGATCCATCCAAATTTCCTCAAGGAGAAAATAAGCTCACAAAGTGAAGAACAGCAACTTGCTAGCAACTGAGACAACACTAATTATTTAACCATAATATCAGTGATATATAGTCAACATTAATTCCACATAAACATGTATAGCAGCTCTATTCTGAAGACACATAAAGAAGGGGAAGTAAATAGCATATTTTTGAATTTGCTTTTACTGTTCTGTACATGAATGCTACATGGTAAATGTGGCCTTGATCTTCAGACCCCCCAAAGAAAGGAGGTAAGATAAAGGTTTTTTACTGAAGTCAGCTGGGATAGTCATGTTTTTAACATGTGGCATGTGCTTAGATATGTCAGAGTCTTCAGTGTTTAAGAACAGCACATTTATATTTGCTACCTGAGCCCATCTTTTCTTTGTACTTCTTCGGATACTCTTTGTGTTTGAGTTCATCACTTTCAGGTGTGAAAGGTCTGGAAAATGAAGGGATGGGAAGAATCGCTTGCTTTTGCGTGGTAAGGAAGAACACATAACTGACGAAATGTTCTTTATTTCCTGAAATAATGACTCACATGGAGCCCCTCATCAAATCCTGTCTCCAAACCAACCATTTAGGCCAACAAGAAATGAGAGCTAGGAATAATATTTTTTATCTATTTTATAGACAAGGACTCGAGGACTGGTGCCCTAAAGTCACGTCTCCAAGGTTCAATTCAGAAGTTCAGAGGGACTTACAGGCAACTTAGGTAGCCTAGAATAAGTTGGTATATTTTAAATCCAGCCCTGTACAAAGATGCAAAATCCTGCAGGTAGGATAGCCCCTACTGACACATTAGTGGATATTTCGTAATGAAGAAAGTTGATTTCAATGTCCCGCTCATTTGACAGCTCTGCCTCCACTTCTGGGCCTAGTAGCATGTGTTAAAGCTGAAGTATCATCATTCAGACACTGCAACACTTAATCATGTGCTTAAGTGAAAAAAAAAATCAAAACCACTGTAAAAACCACAGTCAAATACTGATTTTGGATGAATATTCTTCCATGACTAAACACACAAATCCCAGAGATAAAAAAATATTGCTGACATCATGGAGCCTGTGCCATTCAGCTGTGTTCATAACTTCCTTCTCACTTGCCATGTGGCTGAATCTAACCTTAAGCCTGGATGCTGGAGTCGTGTTTCCAGGGAGGCAGGTAGCATGTCTGAGGCAAAGCTGAGTCCTGAGGCAGCTGGGGTCTGACATCTTTAGCATGCTCCCTTCCATCCACAGCTGGGCTCTATAGGTCATGGGTTGGAAAGGTTTTTTGTGATACAGATGCATAAGATGCACAGTCTCTCTGGCAGCCAGAGAACCAAGGAGTCTGTTTCTGTCTGGTAGTCTGAATAAAGGGTGTTTTATCTTCCCATACTCCTGTCTTTTTTCCATGTCAAGGGGGACTTTAGTGATGGGGTCAAACAGCTGTCACATATTGCACAAACCTACAATGGGTAATGGATACAGTTATACTTCATGTAGATTAGTCACACCCAAAGAAAACTTGCTTTTAAAGTGGGAATGAAAAACAAAAAACATTCTTTTTTTTCCTCTTTTTTTCTTGAATGATCAAAATGATCATATTAACATTGCTCTTCACAAAAATAATGTGCTTATGATGCTTCTATAAATCCTGCCTGGTTTCCATTGTAAGCATGGGGAAAATTAAAAATTATTTCAAGACATAAATCAGGATAAGAACTAGGATTTGCAATGGATAAGAATCTGTCTAACACTTTGACAAAGAGTACAGTACTGTACACAAAGTGTAATGTGATAACTCCCTTATTTATTCCTGTTTTGTAGAAAGCAGAAACTGTTCTTGCCATGCATTACCCCTATTATGTTCCTTCTTGGGAACCTGAGACCTTTTGAATCTATCTTCTGAACCATTTTAATATGCAGCAGAACAAAAGGATCACAGTGTCACTGATGAATACATTGTAAAGCCAAAACCATAATTACAAATAGCAAATGGAAAATGTATGCAGATAGATAGATAGAAAAAGTACCATATGCAAGCACAAAAATAATATTTTTTTACCATATTTATGTTAGTCAAACTTCTCTCCCCCCTCCCCCTTTTTTCTTTCCCCTGGCTCCTCTCAAAGAAATCTTTCTTTCAATAGTCTCTTCAGACATAGAAAGGGACACCAAGGGGAAGGAAGAATCAGCTTTCATTGATGCAGTGACTGAGGGCCATGGTCTTGGCCTAGACCCCTGACCCTCATGTCTGTAGCATTATACACAGTGTCTGGTGTGATCAGCCCAACCTTGTTATTCAGCTTTTGTACTGTGCATATTTAATTTCAAAACACATTCCAATGGCAGCGGGGAAAAATTCACCCTCTTTTAAGTGTATGATTCACCAGCTCTTTAGAGTCAGTTGGTGGCAGATGGGCAAGTGTGAAAACTTCTATTTGTGATCTCACACTATATAATGAGCACAAGCCACCACTGGAATCTCAGTTTCTGCATGGAGAGCCCTGTGCACTCACTTCCCTCTCAGAACTGGTTCTCCTAACTTACACCACAGTAGGAGCTGTTCCAGGAGGCCTGGGCAAGGTCACTGTCCCCCACAAGCACCCCAGGGAGTACCTCATGTTTTCTGAAGCTCCCTGCACAAGGCTTTTGCCAAGCCAGCACACTGCTGCAGGGTACCCTTTGCACTTCATGCCTTAGAGGGCTGGACACACAGGCTCTACCTTTCCACCCTGGGTGCACCTTTACCTTAGAATACAAGAAATCTGCTCTCTGCCACTCATAATCAACTGAATTATAAAGCAGCAGTCCTGTCTCTAAAGCTGTTCTTGAATTTGAAGCTATAAACCTTCCAACTTTTGCACAAAGTAGATTCAATTTCTCCTGCAGTCTTGAAACCAGAGAGGTTTCCATCAGTGAGTTTTTTTACCAGAGTGAAGCATCCAGTTTCATCTGGGCATGAAAGTTCTTAGTGTACATCTTCGGTGGTTCAGGCTAGCTTTCTGCTGAAATTTTGACAGAAAATATGAAAATAACAAGATTTTTAGAGAAACACACAGAATGAAATTTGTCAACAGTCACACCTTAAAGGTTATCATTATATTTATCTGTTGGACATGAATTAATGTTCTCCAGTTAAAATAAGGGCCTTGCACAATGCTGACCAATAATGGGACATGAACTTTTTTGAAAGTGAAAACAATTCATGCTTCTAAACTACTACTATTGCTGGTAGTTATTATTATAGTGCACTGTATAGGCTAACCAGGTATCAGAATTTGATTCTGCAAGGCTCTCTACAAATAACAGTGATCTCCATTCCACCGATCTTGACATTCATCTGATAGGATCCAGACTATTTAAGTGATAAATAAAGATAATGAAATGACAATAAAATAAGGTGTTATGGCACCTGCACCTCAGCTTGCTTTGTATCTGCCCAGTTTCAGAGAAGGAAGTTTTATTTTCTTTTTCTGAGTCTTCAACTCTTTATCATTTTTGGCAAGGATCAGAGACCTAATCTTGTGAAGTGCTGAATGCCTCCTGTGATATCATCATCCCCTTAGTGACAGCCCCCAAAGTAGAAGGACTAAATATACTGTAAAAAAAAAAAAAAAAGAAAGAAAATAAGAGGTTCTGGGAATTTGAAAATAAGAATTGTTCTTGAAGGATTTTCAGCCCAGTTAGGTAGCTTTTGGCTACAAAACTTAAGGAGGGGATTGGGTACACGTCTAGTATGAACTGAAATTTAACCACTTTTTGATGTATGTCTTACACATTTCTTCATAGGTTTATTGCAGGTCAGCACAGGGCAGTAATAGCTTTAATATCCAATGCAGATTGTAATCATGGGTAACTATTAAAACCCAAGAGAGGAACTTTTGCACATGGACAATTTTTAGGATCACTGTTTGCACTGCAGGAGAAAGACAAAATATTAGCTAAGCTGAAAAAGGAACAATTGGTAAGACATTAATAAAAATATTGAGCAAGTTTATTTATCATTGCATTAATATTGGGAGTTCTTCCTGTAACTTCAGGGAAACCTCTTCAATATATGTTCTTTTGCTTTTTGCTGTATCTTGTGTTCAAAAGGCATGAAATGTGTTTTCTGCTTTTGTTATGCTTACTGTTATTGTTTGTGATTGCACCTCAGATGAATGAGGGGCTTTTTATACAATCACAGTGGGTCATCTGTAGGAGTTTTAATAATAATAATAATAATAAAACCAACAAAGAGACCAAAATGGAGTTTAAGTAAGAGAGACTTGACAGTTCTTACAAATTCATTTGAATTAGAGGAATTTTTGCTTCTCCTCTAGCCTTTAACATTTAAAATGTACTTTGACTGGATTCATTCTAAAATTAGAAAGATATCACATCAGGAATCATTGCAGCTCTGTCTTTCAGATAAAGTCACTCCTCTCAGAGTTTACTGTGTCATGTAGAGACACTGTGGTATATCATCAGAAATAACAGGTCAAGGTTCAAGACATGGTTCAATATAACAGTAGGCTTTCCTTGTAGATTTTCATCCTTTTTCTTGTTTTCATGCCATTCACAATCAATGAATGTTTGTGTTCAGGTCTTGGGGTAGAAGGGGCCTTAACCAGAAAGCCAGGTACAAACAGCTCCCATGGTGTCTCGTGCTTGGAATCCAGACTGATTCCAGGCTCCCAATAATTTATTCTCTCCTCCAGTTTTCAGTTAGCAGGAAAGTTAAAAGAGATATTTTTATTTAATTAAGCTGCAGAGATTATGAGTAATATAGAGATTATTAACAAATATTTTTGAGGAAAGAGAAAGCAGTGTGCTCTCTCTCTCTCTCTAAAAATCCTTGGCCTGGAGCCAGTTATTATTATAAGCTGACTGAGCTGGCACAAAGCCAAGAAGATGATAATTTAGCATGAAGCCAAAATGGATGGCTTTTCTCCCATTCCCCTCTTTCAGATATAGCTTGTGGGTGTGACAAACGTTTTTACCACCCAAATTTTAAAAACTGCTCACAGATCAAGTGTGTGTCTGTCTGTGTGGGTGGGGTTGGTTCCATGTATTTATTGTGTGTTTAGAAAAGGATGACACCCTGCTTAGAATCTTACAAGAGTTCAGCTGCTGCCTCATTTTATTTTGTGAGGCAGATGACAAATTCAGATGTCCTCTTCCTGGGCCTGATTTTCTTCTTTGATACTTGAGAGAACTTATCAGGCCCAAGGGTACACAAGACTGTTGGGCTTTAGAAGCACCAAACTCAGTGGCAGCTCTTCTGTGAGCTCAGATCTTGGCAGAGAATGGGGAAATAGCTCATCCAGACTTTTAGGGTTTCGTTGTGTTTATGTCTCGTTCTGTGTGCTCCACATGGGCAGAGGTAAGTGCAAAACAACCTTGATACTGTCTCAGGGCAGAGGCAGGGACTGGGAGCTTCCTGACTTAAGAGAAATACCATAGTAACCTAGAGTTACCTCCTTGCCATGGTGGCTGCAGAGGCAGCTTCAGGCAGGGATGCTGTAGCAAAGAAGGTAGACTTGATGGAAGCATTTCCCCTTTTTTCCTCTCATTTCCTCATCTGAAAAGTTTGCATGGCAATGTATAGTGTGAATCACAATGGTTGTGTTAGCAAAATGACTGAGATCCAGATCAGATTTAGGGAACGGGAGGCTAAATGAGGGACCAGTTCTCACATTAGAGAACTGCGAATCTGCAGTTGACCCAGAGCAAATATATCCCTTCCATCAGCCTGCTCATCTCAGGGATCTGCTGCTTACCTTTCCCTTAGGAACTTGAACCAAAGATGCCAAGCAAAGAAAGACTTCCTCAAATCTAGGAAAAAAAAAATTATACTAGAGTGATTGCTCTTCATCTACACTGACCCTTTCCCAAAATTTTTCATCTCTTCATCAAACATTTCATGGTCTTCTACACAAGTCCTCAGAAGTGTGTATTTTGAGCTTACCTGTAAATTTCAGCTGCAATGGGTTAATGGGGATATGACAGAACAGCACCTTAGAGGGCAACTAAGAAGGTAGTTAACTGGAAGATCTTTGATATGTTCAAGATTTCTATGACTTTTTTCTAACAGGTTCACTGCAGTTCTATGATGCAAGAATGAACTAACTGGCAACCATAGTTTGGCCCTGAATACTGGCATAGTATGTTGAACAAGTTAAATGATTGTAAGGCACAATTCTGTCTCTGCAGCCATTCACATTAAATTAAATCTGTCTCTCACCCAAACCAAGACACCCTAGAATAACACAGGATTTAAACTTGCTTACCATTGCACCAGCAAGAGACAGAAGAGTTCAAAACTGTCCTTTTAACTGCCCTGGCCTTCTCAGTGTGATATGTGGACAGCACTCAGGGGATCACAAGGCTAGCAAACTGATGCAGGTGAACATGCGGGTGATCTCACAAAGGTCGTCACACATGTGGCTACAAAATAACATTCATCCTGGCCCAATGAATGCATTTACCTGAGCAGACACAAAGGGAACTTCAAATGACTCTTGAGTGAATGGAAGTGTGAAAGACAGAGTCTACATGAGCCGATACATATTCTTTATTTCTTTCTTTAAAGCCAAGGATGGGTATTCATCAGAGATCTAACATAACCTGTTCATCAAGCTTGCATAGTGAAGATACCCTCCAGATGAAAAATAATAGCCAGGTAAGCATGACTAGAAACTCATATGTCAAAGTCTCAGGACCAGGTTCCAGCTTGTGGATAATTATTTAAGGCAAGTTAATATATTATTTCTTGCAAATCAAATACAGTCAAGTGAAAAAGAACTGCATGGCCACACTCTCAGTGAGATTCTGCACCTCTTAAATGTACCAATACAGAACTCTGTTAGCAGTAGGATGGTGATAGCAATAACAAACACAGCTGATTATGATGAGAAAGCATGACATTCTCATCAAGGCTGCAGAGCCATTTGACTGGAGACTTTGGGCCTGATTCTGTTACATTGCGACCACATTGGTGCAATCAGTATGAGTGCAGTGGAGTTATTAAGGCTTAAAACTGGACTGATAACACTACAAAACAAAACCATGAAATTTGGAGGAGCTAATGACTTTATTTTTCCAGGGCAGAAAAAGGGTGTGCTTTGCTGCAGTTTCCAGGTGCATGATTAGAGAGGCTAAACGCCTAAGAACTGCAGGCTCTCGTCTCCAGGAGGTGGTCTTGGTTCTGCAGGGTGCTTAAGTACTTGTGGAATGTTGAGTAATAGGCAAGTCCATGACTCAAAAAAAGGTCTAACTATAGAAGATGTGGTTTAGTGGTTGAAGGCGAGATCTGGGATTCAGGACTTTACGCATTCTAATCCCAGGTTTAGTGGTCTCTGTGGTCTTCTCTGGTTTTAAGTGTAAGTAGTAATCCTTAACTCATGAAAAGGGCGAAGCTTTATTACATAACAACATGGTTCACTTTTACTTTTGTTATTGCTCAGTCTCTCCAAGTACTATACTTACCCCCAAATGCTCTGTTTTTGTAACTTGCAGTGTCTCTTTTTTGTGTCTGGTACTGCTCTTGAACAACCTGTCGTGGTTTAACCAAAGCTGGCAACTGCATAGATTATCTCTATCCCAGCCAAAATCAGCACAAAACCTTCTGTCAGAATGGTAAAGAGAGACTTTCCACTGGGAACTGTACACTACAATGGATGGTAGGGCTCTCCAGCTATGCAGACAGAGCTGGGAAGCACAGAGAAATAGACTATTCCTTGAAGAAATGCATACAACAGATTTCTGACAGCTTGACTGGCAACTCTGTGAAAGACAAGGATTGATCAGAAAAGACTTGTTCCATAAAGTGCTATTCTATGAGCATAGGTAACTCCAGCATGAATAGGCATCCCTTTTAAAAGTAATCCATATGGTAAAGGAAATCCATCTCCCTTAGAAGTGCTGGAAATTATTTTTTTTATGTGTCATAATTTCATTTAGAAAATTTTTGTTAGTGACCTAAGAGGATGCTAGTGTATATCCTAGTTTTTGTTCTAAAAAGCACGCATTTGAAGCCCAGAAAAGAAGAAAGAGGTTTCTGTACCTGTGCCAAAAGTTCTGGCAACAGATCTTTTCTTTTGATACCCATTCCTTGACTAGCCTTGTCCACATTCCAGGTAATAGAAGAATTCTGTGACATAATGACATTGTGTATTCTAAATATGTCATTTGCAAAAAAATGTTCTCTGGTCCTGAATAGACAGCTACAATGATTGCCATCAGCTAACTCACAGACACTTTCCGTTTTTAGAAACTCCTATAAGCTACTCTAAGTTCTCAAAAAGCTACTGAGTTTCAGTAATTAGTACAAAATTTGGTAAATATAATATGGTTCAAAATCTGCAATCTCGCAAACTTTCCCACAAGCACAATGTAATAGTAAAATGCCAGCTACAAAATATTTGTTCTAACACTAAAATCTTGCTTTCACTTT
>VZTN01006416.1:72733-94555 GCA_013400515.1 Erpornis zantholeuca
TTTTACATAAATGATAATGAGGATGTGAATAACAGTACTCTATGTTAGCTTCTCTCAAAAGTGGAGCAACATAGAAAAAAGGTAGGTGAAAAAGAGAGTACAAACCTCTACAAGTGTATTGTATAAATGTTTTGCTCTGTTTGTTGAGAGCAGTTTGCTGTCCTTCATTTTCTCTATTAGTGTTGGATTTTCAAATGTCTGGGGGGTGGCAAAAAGGGGAACAAGGCAAACAAATATTGATGATTTATTTCACCAGTTTTTGCTTGTTTGCTGGAAATGTCTGCTAAAATTTTCAGTCATGAGTGGTGATGAATGGGACAGTGTGATGGAACAGCACACCAAATGGGATATGGACCTTTTGTCAAAGTTGAGCATGTTCTGCTGACCTACCTGGATATTGGTATACTGCTGAAAGCTTGTACTGCAAAGGTTCATTGCCACAGGAATGAAGAAACATGAGGCCCTACAGAAGTGTACAAATGCTGCAATCAGGAATTGACTCTAAGACAGGAATCAGAGAAAGGAATTCAACCTGACTTTCAAACACTTGTCCTTTGGGATTGTAATAGGAAGTTTTATTGCCTTCCAGTCATATTTTGGTCAGAGTCAGATCTGTGGGCTGTATTATAAGCAAACAGACTGGATGAATCCCTCTGGGAAAACACCTGATGTGTAGAGGCTGAGTGGCTTTAGGTGGTGAATTAGATAATCAGCTTTCATGACAATGTCAAGAGTAATGGATTTCTGAAAGTGTCCTATTGATTACTAATTGAAATGCAGGTGTCCACTTTTATTGTGGACAGCATCCTACAATTCCCGTTCTTCCTTGTGCTATCAAAATTTTCTGCAATTAGTATCCCGTGTTAAGGCTCAGGATTGGTCTTGGGCTATTTGACAACATTTATCTAATTATTCATAATGAATTTTAATTAATCCTAACGTTCTCACTAGGGCAGTCAAAGAATTTACATGTTGCATTATGCGTGAACATAAAGTACAAACAAAAACAATAAAAAATAGAAGTTAAATAATGGAACTTTAATATTATCCCTTATTATTAGTCTCTAATTGTCCAGCCTAAAACAACGTCTTTGGTCACCTGCTAGGTCATGTATCTGCATCTAGGTCTCATTTAAAGATGCTATTGAAATGTGCCCAATGCCATGCATTCTGCCTGCACATCCTGTCTGCTCCTAAACTTGAGTACAGATCCCCCAGGCACTTGTAGTGTATGTAATCCCATGGGAGACTGCAGCAGCAGGGGACAAAATGAAGCAAGAGGATTCTATCTGACTGGAGCATTTAAGAGGAATTGCTCACTTGACCAGAGTACTGGTCACCTGCCTGTGGCATCTAGTTCAGAAGAAAATAAAATCAAACCCATTTCCCCAGATACTTTTGCTCATTTTTGATTGGTTGGTTTGTTTTTTTTTTTTTTTTAGATTTTTTTTTTTACCTCAAACATGTATGATCATAGGAAAGATAGTGGAAGGTAAATGCACAGAGTACAGAACATCTGTCTCATATCTAGAGAAATATTTCAGAAACATATGTGTTGATACCAAGTGGTTTGCAAAACTCTCATTATTCTGAGCCTGTACATGGCACCAATTTTTGTTCAGGCAAGCATGAAACTGGAGTATGAGCATTTTCCTCTAACACAGATCAGTGGAAGTGGTATCATCAGATGGTCAATGGGAACTTTCCCTGGAGGGCTGAATACAATTTTACTTCAGCATGCAAAGGTTGAGGCTCAGTTGAGTCAACTGGAAGAATCTAAAGGAAGTAGGCCTGTATGTGACCTAGCAGAGTTCAGCAGTGATTACAGACATACTTACTTCATGGAGCATAAGGACCTGGAAAACACAAGGGAGACAGAGAGAAGATGACAAGGTGAACATTGCTGTAGTTTTCCTAGTTCCATGTAAAATGGGATCGCATAGGAGATGGTCCTAGAGCACGAAAACAGCAATCTGTCATGTGTTATCTTCATTATTTTAGTGTCTATACTCCACAAAGCTTTGCAATTGCGAGTGTTTTTTAAATGGGAGGTTAATAATTTTGCTGAAACTTAGCTTAGTGCTTTTGGAGTACATTTTTGCGTCTGTCAGTCAGCAGTATCTTGTAACTCAACTCTGCTTTCACTGAGCGATGCTTAAATGAGTTGCCTTTACTGTAGCGTAGCAACTTATTTATCCAGTCTTCACTGTTTTCAGCCTGTCTCTTTCTCTGTCCCTTATCACATCCAGTATCTCAGTGATACTCTTCTGTGGATTTTAACCTGACAACACCCCTGTCAGGTAGGAAGTATTATTCTCCCATTTTACAGACAGGGGAAAAGTCGGGACTTGCTCAAGGTCACAGAGGAAGTTTGGGTGTGAGTTCAGCATTTGGTGTGGGCCTTTGGGATCTGGATTTATTGAAATATATCTAAATTAGAGTTACTAATCAGGCTGTGCAGGAGTAGTAAATGTGGATAGCCTCACTTTTTGTAAATAATCATCTTCAACTACTTGTAGGGGTTGTGTTTTGAGTTTCTATTCTGTTCATATCTGGTTCCAAAGACTATTTAAGCATTACATAAATTACACTAATTACACAAAACTTGAATTTTTAATGCAGAATTTTTTTTAAGCTCTGTTATTTCATTTCCATAACATTATTACAAAATTTCATGTGTAGACTTACAGAGAACAAAGCAAAAGTATTCTGCATTTATTTCGCACAACATTTCTGTGAGGCAGAAGAAAATATGTAATGAGTCTGGCAAGGCATTCCAGGCTGACGTAATAGTGATGAAAAAAACCCCTCATTTCAGTGATATCACAAAAAATGATGAAAACTGTGTTTTGTGTTTAAGACTGGAGTGGTGTTTAAGAATTCAAACGGCTGGTTTTGGCAGACATCTAATTGTAATACTGTAGCATCGCTGCAGGCAATTTTCTTTGATTTAATTAGATGAACTGTGGTATTTTTTTCTTTTTGCAAAAGTCTTTATTATGTAGAAATGAAATATGTATAAATTTAATTTTTAATCTTGTCACTACAGAGTAGGAAGGAATAAGCTGATTCTTTTAATTTATCCTCTTTGTTTAAGGAAAAAAAATTAAATTAATCTTATCACAAATGTTTATGAGTAATTGATTTGAGTTTTGCACTCCACTCAGGAGTGATAGAGTTAAGATTGCTCTGTTTCTTCTGAATTGAATGCATTGCAACTCTCTTTGAGTGTGTAAACACAAACATTTTGAAGGCTCAATGATGTTATTTTTCTTCCAGACTATGATAATATTAACACTTAAGTCAGAACTTGGAGTATAAAATAGATCAATCCAAAAGATTTACTCTGCCTTTTCTCTTTGTTTGTTTATGGATTTCTCATTCGTCTTTTTGTTTTGTCTTGGTTTTGGTTTTTTTAACATACTCCAAAAAGTAATTGATTACCAAAGACGTTCTTTAATACTGATTCCAGGTGTTTTTCTGCATGACATATCCAGAGGAGGTAATTTTAAGAAAATTGCAAAAAATTGTAGTTACAGGTAATCAACACTACTCATAGGGCTCTATGTCCTCAGGTTTTAGGCAAATATTTCCCACTGTTTCTAATCAACTGTCCATTTCTGTATCCAAGATCTGAAAATGTTTTTGCAGTGTCCAATACCTGTATCACGATCTTGATTGTTTTTTCAAATATTGATTCTTTTGGAGTATCTTCAAAATTCTGTGGAACCATAGAACCATCCTTGTGCTTCTCTCTAACATGAAGCCAAAAGCCAAAAATCCAACTTCTTGCATGGAAATGAAAAATTTCTGCTTGTTTTCTTGAGAGCCAACATTCTGGTCTGTGTTCTAAGATGGCTGATTCGGGAGGTCTGGAAATCAAGGACAGAATATCCATTGGTTTCAGCACTGAAGTTTTCTCTTGAGTTAAATCTGTGGCTTTTACTCCATGAAACCTCTTTTTTTTTTGCCAGCCCGACAAAGATGTTTTTTTTCCAGTGGAAGTGGGGATGGTAAGACAGTTAATTGAATTATTGTCTGCTGTCAAATTGCTGAAAAAAGCGGCAGGAGAGTATTTGCATTTTTTTTTCTTTGCTTGCCATTGAAAAGTGTTGATGCACTTGAAGTTCTTGTCTAGTACCAGTTTTAATAGCAGAGGAGTCCACAGACATTATCACAGCTTGGTCAAGGCCATGTAGGGCAAATCTCTGCTCTGACAAATTATCTAATTAATCCTTTTCCTTTCTGTAAATACTTTTATTATAAGGGGTGAAACAGTAGAAAGTTCATCTTGAATTGTGTATATGTTTCTTATAATGATGAAAGTGATATGATCACACTCTAATCAGAACAGAAGGCTTCTTTTTGATTAATTCTTCTTTTGACAGAAGAATGCACTTTTCAGTAGACCTGAACTATTCACAAAATGAAGAAAATTCTTCNTTACTGTTCTTCAATTCTTTTTTGTATTTGTTATTTAGTTGTTATTGCGGTTTACATTAGTGAATGAAAAAAGTCAGTGCTCAGCACTTTTTGCCTGCACATTTAAGAAAGTTGTTTTTTTCCCTTTGTTTCATTTTTTTCAAATGTGTTTGAAGAAATGGAATGCAAAAAATTTTTACCAGTTCATGTATTACTAAAAGGGGTCTAATTTTCTCACGTGATTGAGTTTCAAAGTGGAGCATGCTTAGCTGTCTATTCCTTAGCCCCAAACACTAAATATAGGACTAGCTTGTTCACCAGTGTAAAAGAGAGTAGCTTCATAATCTCTCTTATTTCTGCTAAAAATAACAGGCAGCTTGCTCCAGATTGCTCAACAGCATTTTTGGTTTTTTTTCCTTACAGTTCAGACCCCAGTAGAAATAAGAAGAGATGATTCTGTAGAGCCAGGAGAATTTTTTTTTTGTAAAAGGGATTGTCTCGTCACCTGCTTAAGGCAGTTTCCTCAAGCCTGTGCTGCTACAGTGAGCAGAGAGGAGCACGGGTTCTGGAGCAAACCCACTGTTTTTAAAATTAGTTCTGGGGAGAGGGAATCAGCACTGTAAAGTTTTGTTCTGGGGTAGCAACAGCTTTTGAATCGGGCATTCCTGCCTTTGTTTTTATTTTATAAGGAATCCAAACCACATTTGTAGTGTAGAGAGTTAGCATGTGCACTGATGTGAACTGAGATCAGAATCTGAACTGACAGTAAAATGTGCTACAATATAATCTGCTATACCAAGGGGTTGTAAGGAGTAATTATTGTTTGCAAAGCTCTTCGAGTTCCTCAGAAGAAAGATGCTATAAAAGTACAAAATACTGTTGTTATTATTATTATAAACTTTCAAATGCCAAAAACTAGGCAGTAATAATAGAAGTGCTGAAACAACTTTAACAATAGTGATGTGAACACATTAAGCTGTAATAAAGCCAGAGTCAACTAAATCAATCAAGTAGGCCTTGCAAACTGCTTGTTAGGACAAAATTGCATCTTTTCTAAAATAAATACAAGAGCATTCTCAGCTGGTGTAAATTAGCCCAGCTCCACTGGAGTCTGAGACTTGTATTTAAAACGAGAGTTGCATTTTTTAAATTTTTTTTCCCTTTTTCTTTCCTTGTTGCCATTGTTCATCTGTGCATGACTGGCTGTGTGTGTCAGTGTGTGTGCAGTTGGATGTGCATGCTGCAGAAACACCAGTGCTAACAAAATTTTTATCAGTTTCACTTGGGAGAAGAGCCAAAGTTATGACGAATAAGTTTAATTTCAAACAGGAAAAGCCACTTGTGTTTCTACCCATGAACAGGTGAAGTTCTGAAATGGTTTTGTTTTTATCTGGTTTGTGTTCTGCAGAAAATGTCTCTGCATCAGACTTTGTGGGTGTTATGTCAGAAGAGAGGATGTTTTGGTAAAACAGAAAAGGGACCATGAGAAAGTATGTTTAAATGTGTAAAATTATAAGTTAAACATTACTACTTACTAATCCTCCCCTTCATTGACTCTTGCCCTGAATAGTCACAATCCTTACAAGACTATCAAACAAAACTACTTAACCATCAAATTTAAGTGATAAGGAAGGCAACTGATTTTGCTGAAAATCAGAATGAATTTTCAAAATATTTTGAATCAGTTTCAATCAAGTACATTTCCTATTTATTTTAAAGTACTTTTACAGTTTCAAAACCTGCATAGATCTTGCTTTTAGGACATACTCAGACAACATGTTAATGCCATTATCTAACTACACCAAATTTATATGTCATCTTGTGATCCTTCAGAAAGATGACATATAAAGCATTTATGATTAAGCATGTCAGAATTTGTATCTTGTTGCCATGAGAATGCTCTTTATTTCCTGGAAGCAAAATACTTTTCTTGTAACTATTCTGAAGATAAAATTTCCTACTGGTTTATTTTGCCAGCTAAACTTATATCAGCAAAAAGAGCAGAAAAAGAAGAAGTAAGAGATTCTGAGGCTCAGTACAGTGCTGTCACTGACTTCCTGTTGCTGTTTCTCCCAGCCTTCTTTTCCTTAGGTGTAAAATGAAGGTCATAACAGCTAAATTACTCGTTGTTAAACTGATTAAAAAAGGAGAGTGAGCTTGAATCTCTGTGATTTCTGAACGGTCTCTCATTTTTGACTTCAGAGCTAGTAATGGACCAGAGGAGGAATAAGTCCAAAGGAGGAGTTAAGTCCAAAACACCAAAGAATTTGTATTTTGAACTGTGACTCAGTGACTGATGGTATGAACCCCGACTCCAAGTCTAAGCAGATGTTTCAAATCTGTGTTTGCATTTTGCAGCTTGGGACCATGCACAGTTCTAAGAGACTTATTATAATTTATTATTAATAAGAGTAATGATTGATATTGTTGCATTATTTAATAATTGCACTACTTTCACTATTTAATAATAATTATTATTTGCACATGCAGATCAGGTAGTTAAGGTTCTTTTCCATAAGAAATGCAAATAGAGATTAATGAGTGATTCATAGCAAGTAAGATAATTTGATAATTTTTCCCCTGCAATTAAGCATCATTTACTTCAAGTGATCCTCAGTATTATCATTGTGTGCTCAATTGCTCAGTAGTGAAATCACTACTGAAATCACAAGGAATTTTTTCTTTGTCCTGATTACCAGTGCATAGGTCGCACAATGTTTGTTAGCTCTTTGTCTTGACAACTAAGACTGTAATCCCTTTAAATCAAGAATGAAGTTCTAGTCAACATCCAAACAAAAAAAATGGTGCCCTGGGCTCTTTAAAATAATTAATATTCTTGTAGAAATCTCTAATAAATATCAAATTTCTGGTGGGAATATTTCTGGAAAATAAATATAAATGAATGTGTTCTAGAAGTACCTGAGAAAACTTCTAGAACACTAATTTCTGTAAATGAGCACTATGACTGTTGAACATAATACCTATTTTTGGAGTACATATGAGAAAAACAGCCAAAGTATATTAAACATGATTAACATTTCTTGTCTTTTATTCAGAGAGTGTTGGTATTGTATATAAAACTTCTTAAAGCTTTTAAAATCATATATGTTCTCTATTTAGCTTCTTGGGACTTAATGCAGTGATCTTTTAATTTCAGAGCTGGCATTGGGACTGTAAGAATTTTGTGCTCCAAAGATTTAGATACATTAAAAAATAATAGAATGTATATAGGGTTATATAATACATGAGTTGTTCTTCCATCATCCTCACATATAAGTACCTAACTAACATCATTAAAGAGAATGAATGGTACCAATTTTGAATACAGGCTTAAATATTTGTTGGACTGGAATCGTACAGAAACCTTGTAACACTTTAGATTCATGCCCTCTGATTATCATTCATAATGTAGACCTAAGTTTCAGGTGTACAGTCAATTTGTCATGTTTGGTTTGTGGGTGTTGGTTTTTTTTTCTCCCCTGTATGGGAAACACTCTTCAAAATGCAGCATCAGTAGTATTTTGAGAGAGTTTTGCTTATGTGAAAGTTTTCTGTTTGGGCAGACACTGATCAGTATGCAATTAGCAGTGTCCATTCCTGTTTTTATAAGCAGCATTTTAGCAATTAAGAACTTTTTAATTAAGTCGACTGTGTTCTCAGCTTGAGGCTTTTTGGGCGCACTCTTCCTCAGAAATGTGAGATAACATTCAACAGAGACTTTCTTTTTCTGCAGTAGTTTTCTAGCTTCCACTCCCCAACAGGTCAATTTCCCCTTTTTCCAGACTTCAACATAATTTTTAATTTTTTTTTATTTATTTTTTTTTTAATAGCTTGTGTCACCACTGCTACCATCAAGATTCCTCTTTCAATAAGATGCTGATTGGATGAATATGGCTTCCAGTAACTCAGTCTTTGTTTTGTAAAAACATTATTACAACATTGTATAACACTTTAGAAATGTTTCAAATTTAGGCTGGCGTGGTGACTTAGCAGACTAGGGGGCTAACATATGGAGTCTGCTACACACTAGAGACTGTGGTTTTATTGCTGGCACCACTAGTCAAGTCAGGATTAGCAACCATACTTATTTTCAGCAAGATCTGAGATCACAAGGCCTCAGGTGCAGTTACCTAACCCTTGCCAGAAGTAGGACAAACATTAGGGTGAAAGTAAAGATTGATTTAGTATAATCGGAGGGATACTTTTGCTATAAAGGCTACATTTTTCTTAGGATTAAATAATTTCCTTTGTTTTCCATTAACTTAATCGAGCAGTTCAGAATTCAAAACATGCTCCAAATGGTAGCACTCGCTGGGTGCGGAGGCACCCGTCGGGACAGTGACCCTGAATAGGATACGGCTGGAACCTCTCCGTGTCCGCAGCTGCAGCTGTGTGTGTGCCAGACCTTGAAAAACAATCTGAGGAGCAAGCAAACAAGCAAACAAACAGATTCCTTTTCATATGAACTCACAGTGCAGGCAGGATCCCAAGCAGAAAGTCTCTCATCTCAGCCCTGTCTCTGCTGGTGAAAAGCAGAGAAAAGAGGAAGAACTTCTTTGGGAAAGACAAGCTGGCTGAGAATGGGAATAATATACTTTAGGTGTTGATTATAGTGTAATAAATAATGGTGAGATTTCATAAGAAAGTAAAAGAATGCATCTGTAGAAGAAAACGAATCCCATTAGAGAGCTGCGCGGAGCCTTCTTTTTATTTCATGGTTGAAGTACAAAGTGACAATATCAGAACAAAAATAAAATAAGAGGGGGAACGCATTCTCTATCTTTAAAAAAAAATAGAAAAGAAAAAGAAAAGTGGCAGCTAAAGCCAATAAAGTCCTTTATTTGAATGCCATTAGTGGGTTTGGCAGCCATCCGCGCCATCTACTTCAGAGGAGCACTGCACAGATTAAGAGAGGCTGGATGCTAATTTGCACATATGGAAATGCTTTTTCTCGCCGTTCCGATGGCTCTGTTGTGGACAGATGGAATTAGTGAGCACTCCAAAGCCGTGAAGGCAAACACATGAAAAAAAAAGCCCCCTTTCCTCCTTCCCTCTTTCTCTTTCTTTCTTTCTTTCCTTTTCTTTCTTTTTTTCTTTCTTTCATGAGGAACTTCATACTTGAAATAAATAACAATAGCAGACCACTTTCCTTGGCTTAACAAACTATTTTATTATATTTCAATTGAAAATCATTTTCCTAACTGGGAGATGTAGTCATCTTAGCTTAGAATCAAGTGTGCCAAATAGGGTTGGCAAATTAAGGACATCTTCAGATAAATTTGGCTTTATATGCTGTATATAGATCTCTGTCCACTTTAGGCTGTGCTTTCCAATGCTCCCTTTCCTGACAGTGTGCAGTAAGTATGAATTGTATTTTCTCATTCCAGTCCTCACATTAGTTGTACAAATGACACTTTCGGCTATCTCATGACCAGAATGTGTTCTGACATATTGCTAGGTTGAGGGCAGAGAATGGTCTTAGTGGGGTAAAGGATGATAAAAAGTGAATCCTGACATGGATGAAAATCCCTGCATTTCCAACCATGCAAAAACTACTTCATCTGTCTGCCTTTGGACTACCGGATACTCCACGGACAAACTGCAGGAAGCAGATAGAAGAGAGCAGCCTGGACTCTCGCCCAGGAAGGAAGAGGTAGGAATTATTCCTAGGGCTTTCCCCTGGGCAGCACAGCTCCCCACCAACTTCAAAATAGGGGTGTGCCATCAACATGATTAAAACACTGGAAAAAGGATCAATCCAAGGAGACAAGAATCACTTTTATCTTGCTAATTTACAAGGGGAATTTCATATGCACCTTATCTATTGGCAGTCAAACAAAGCAGATGCATCCTTCTTTAAGGCAGCCGAAAGTCAACGACCTCTGTTGCCAAATGTCTGTCTAGCCATTTTTAAAAATTTCTTTGAAATCAGCTGGCACCAACAATTAGGACCCGACCACCCCCAAACTTTGGATGAAGTGAGTGCCGGAAACCAAATAAAGATTCAAATATGGCAAATAACACCTCTCTGTGCACTGTGACTGGCTCACTGCCACTAGCAAGAAGGTCTGTGCACAGTTCAGTCTCCTTGGGGGCCAGTTCTGCACTTCTTTAAGCTGCATAAATGCATTGAATAAGGCCATACACCCTCTACAGAACTAAAGGCAAGGACTGAGCTTTTGTAAGAGCACCTGACTGGGATCTCTCTGTTACAATGTGATGAATGGCTTGGAGGGGTATTCAGGTGTCTTAAAGCTACTTCACTCTGGCCTTTTCTCTGGCCTTTCCTTGTCCATTCTCTTCTCTCAACTTCTGAGAGTGTCTCAGTGATCTTAAGGGATTCACAGCTAAAAACAGCGTTGAAACTCACCATTTACTTGACTCTTTCTGAAGAACCAGCTATGAAAATGAGTTTTGCTACCAAGTGATTATTTTTTTAAGGACAGTATTCCGAGCATGTTTCTTTGGTGGCATCAATCACAGCTATCAAGTGAATTGAAAACATGTGCACTTCAGGCAGAGGAACAAAATGTTGTTTGTGATCAGTTCCACTTGGTTATTAGCTCTATTCTGGAGAACTTCACAGTTTCTATAGAAGATGGTACCAAAGAAGAGATGTAATGAATCACTACCAAAAATGGCGATTGCTCTTCTCCCCTTCTTTCGCTGTCTTTTTATTTCTTTTTGATTTTAGTTTTCTTTTTTTCCTGCTCACCCACTCCCACCCCCACCCCAATTCTTTCCCAAGTGCTCTGATGCCAGAGGCTGGAAAGATTTTGCTTCCAAAGAGCAGCATGTGGCTCTGGAGTGACAGATTCCTGACTGCTGCTCCAAGGCATTGTTCACAGCGAACAGGGAGGCTCTGACCTCTCTGATCACACAGCTGAGAGAGGAGGAGAGCATGCTACTCTTATAACTCTTACTCCTCTCTTTGTGTACAGTGCATCTAATGGGGACACACATTTATAATGCTCTCTTCCTTCAGAGAACAAGGCCCAGTCTTGAACTCTTTATTCAGACTCTTCACACTCTCACTAAAGTCTGTCAAAGCCAATGTCCTTCAGGAGACTCACTCCTCATGTGTTTCTCAATGCATAACAAAAGTATATCTTCCAATTCTAGTCAGAGACATTTTACATTTCTTCTTTCCATTTTTTTTTTGGGGGCGGGGGGGNGCCCTGGTGCTATTCTTTTCTTAACTATCTTTTGGGGTTTTGAGGAGATGGTTATTGTTCTTCTCTGGTGTCACAGTAAGGAGAAACAACTTACAAACTCTCCTTTTCCTATGTACATCTGTTTGCAAATATATTTTTTAAATAACCATTTACATTATGACAGTTTTATCAGACAATTAAACTCAACTCCTACATAAAGCCCAGTGACAGAGATTAGACCCATGGCATCTAGAAAGTCAGGGAAAAGCCTGCACCCTTTACAATAAAGCTGAAATTTCACTCAAGTTCCTTGCCAGCCTTTTAGTAACCCCCTCTCCACTTCCATACAAAATGTATTGGCATTTCCCATATGATTTCAATGGTTTTGAAATTTAATCTCTCCAGAAGAGGTTTTAAATTGCTGCTATTATTCACAGATAGAAGCCCCTTAAAAAAAAATCTGAATTTCAAGGAACTGAATACAAAAAAAAAAAAAAGAAAAAAGAAATTGAGACTTGTAATATGAGATCCAATAAAATATTTGTTAAAATTAATGCATTGGGGAAATAATGGTGAAGATTTGTAAAACTTGAAAGTTTCATTTTTGCAGTGACTTTACGGGAAATTTAACAGTAATGTTTTGTTTATAAGAAAAATATATGTTTTCTGAAAGTTCTGCGCAGAGCATCTTCAGGGAAAAAGACTCAAAACTGTTTGGGAGGATGATGGGAGCTATAAATTAAAACAAGAAAAATCCAACCCTGAAATGTCTGTGTTTATTTTGATTGTTTTTCTATTACAGCTTTATTTCTCTTCAGTTTTATCCACTTATTTATTTATTCCTTTAAAAGGTATTAAAGTGGTAACTTAGAATGCCCCCAAAAGTGAAACTTGAGTAATAGAAGTTGGTGAAAAAATTCAGCATCAAATTATTTAATTTCTTATTACTTACAGTAACCAAGCTATCACAGTAATGATAAATAAGCTCATAGACATTTTCCAGTAAATCCTCAATATCCAAAACTGGAAACATAAAGAGAATAATTCAGAAGAATTACTGAACAAATAATTATTAAAAAAAATAAAGCAAAGAGTGTTTTGTGGGTTTTTTTGTTGTTTTTTTGGGGGGAAGAAGTGTTTGTTTGTTTGTATGTTGTTTTGGGGTTTTTTTTTAACTGTCTGCTCTCTGTTCTTTCTTCTTCTTTCTGCCTAAGAAATTCAGTTAATTTCCTGCTTGGGAAGGTCATGTAACTGGATTTCCCAGAAGAAGACTAATAGAAATAGGAGGAATACAGCAAACTCCCCAAAGCTTGTGGCAGGAAGTTTCATTTCAGCCAGCCATCCCATTTCTCAGCTGCCACCCGAATTTCTGAATCCTACCAGCATGACTGGATGCTCTGGTAGCCTGCAGTGTCTGCAGCCTGCACCTAAATAGAGCAAGGAGCTGTGAAAAATTAGCATAGCTACTCTGTGAAGAAGACAGCCCTAGTCTGGGAAACCTTCCTAAATAACACGGATCCAGGCTGTGCTTTCCACTCAGGAGGACATTGGTGCAAACTTCAGTGTACTTACTCACCAAGGAATTTCAGACAGCCTGAAGGAGTCTTAGCTCTTTATTGAGAAGTGTAATCAGTACTTTGTGAAGAAGTAAATGTTCCATATAGACATGAAATTTACCTGAGTTCTTTTAAACACACCACCACCCAAACAAAAATGAAAAAAACCTATGCTGGTTTTAACAAACTAACTTTCATTTTGTCTTTATAGAGGAAATGCATAGAGGCAATATTCTGAGATCAAAAAAAACTTTCTTTCAGTTGAAGCTATTAATTACTCTGAGATTCAGGGCAGCTCCTGAAATTTGAACATCCTCCAAGACTCAGAGTGAGGCTTTTCCCTTGAGTGGGAAGCGAGGAGAGGCACAACTTCATTATCCTTTGGGCTTCTAATATATTTCACTGTGAGGTATTGTTGCCCTTCCTGAGAGGTGGTTTAAATTGTTCCTGGAGGGACACATGAAGTGAGCTGTAAGTGTGGCATGCCCTGCTTCCCACCCTCTGCTGACTCACCACCAGTTTGGACACAGCCTGCAGGGTCACAGATGCTCCAGTCTGTGCACTCTGGCCATGCCAAAAGCTGGTCTCTTGGGCTTGCTCTCTGCATAAAGAGGCAAGGTCTTCAGGGTATCTTCAAGAATCAGAAAAACTGAACCTTTTTTAAAACCAGGATGCATTACATGAAAGTGAGGAGAGGTGATCTGTACCCTGTAAATCCTCTCCCTATCTGAGTGTTCCTACCAAGTAACTTCATTTGAGTTTCTTTGTTTCTGGACTTTCCGGGTGATTCCTCAGTTCTGAGCAACTGTTCTTGCAGAGGGAGATGTGACCCTGTTGCAGTGTGCAGAAAATGTTGTGTATTCTGGCACAAGCAGTTCCTTGTACTCTTATCCCATGGCTGGTCTCAGCCAACATTTATTTGAGTATGTGAGCTTATCTTCTGTTAGTAATTTAAACCCCATCCCCACAATGGAGCAGTGCCTCTTTCAAAGATGAGAGGACTACGAATATTTGGCTTTCTGTCTGTCCACAGAAAGCAAACAATTAAAATGTCTAATTAGAAAGTTACATAAAAGTAATAGAGGAAGCATAAGTTGAAGGACCATCCATTACAGAGAGACTGAAGGATTCTTGGAACTGCACTGACCATAAGCTCCTGTAAGCTGCAATTTCAGACTCAGTTTTAAGTAAAATCCCTTTTCAGCTTCACTTGTCCCACATGAAAGAAATGCTAACGTTAACACAGAAGACAAGAGCCCTTAAAATGAAGCAAGAGGAATTTTTTATTTAAGTGGAACATCATGGGGCTCATTAGAGTATTTAATAGTATTTTCCCTCCAGCTGTTTTTATTTATCTTTAAACTTCCAATAAAAGTTATGTTTTATTTCAAGAAGCAATCCATAATAAACTTTTCAGTGGTTAGTGCCTGTGCCACCAACAGTGATGATTAATTCTTTGGAGAAGAAATGAAAATTACTCTTTGCAATGCAGTACCTATCAAAATGAATTTGAGTAGGGGCATTTGGGCCTTACCATCAATTTTCAAATTAGAGGAAACAATAATTTCATTCCATTGCTCTATGATAATGCTGGGAATTTGAGATGGGGTCAGTTTCTTACTGGAAGGCAAACTCAGAGCAATTCCTGATCTTGCACATCGTTGCTTTTATTCTGTTGTAATGACACGACTCCTGGGCTAGGTGCTGTCCAAGCATGGCAGGAGGGACAGCTCCTGTCCTGAGAAGGTGTTGTATGAGTCCTTACAGACACACAGACACTTTTAACTCCAGGCCCTGTCAATCAAACCCTTGAAGTGAATGAGATGTTTTACATGTGCCAAACCAAGCATATGTCAAAATCTACATGGGATTTGGGCCATATAAGCGTGGACCAAGGATGAAGACGTTAACTAGTACTAGAACACAGTAACTATACCAATTTTTTTCAGTTTAAGTAGAAATGGCAAAAACAGCAAGGCTGCACATAAACTCCTCAGCTAAGACATGACATCATTTAGGCCTGTCGCCACAAAACCAACTCCTTTTCTGACCCCAGGTCTCTGTCTCTTGCCTTCAGCACATTGTCTGTTACAGCATCCTGCCTACTCCCAAAGGTCTATCCCATGGCTTCATGGAAACTGCTCTTCCCAGTACTGAACTAATACAGATGGGTCTAGGCATTAATTTTGCTTTTGTCCAGCTGCTGACAAGGAGGAGGAAACTATTGAGATGAGCTCAGTTAGAACCAGTGGCCTCTGAATCTCACAGCACTGCCAGTTTCCATTGGCAGAATATTTCCCCTGGTCAACACTCTGGATGCTCATTTTGTGTAGGTCTTTTTGGCCAGAGTCTGAGCCTACTGTTTGGTAAAGCAAAGCTGATCTTTATCCACAAAGCTGAACATTTTCTGTGTGGAGTTGCCTGCTAAAACTTCATCTCTATAGCAGACAGATTATGCTTCATTACGGATTGTTGTACACAATCTTGGGAGATGAAGGCCTTCAAGATGGTTCTTTTTCAGGAAGGATATTGAGTGGGAAATTTTGACTTCACTGTGATCAGGATCTGTAAAAATATTTGTTCATCTTTATTTGGACTTTCCATTGGAGCAGAAGGACAGACCAGCTAACTGATCTCTTTCTACCTGGTCTTCCTTCATTTCTTCTGTGTAGGCTCTCATATTCTCCTTATTACCAACTTGTGTCATACTCTCTGCCTGCGTATTTTACAAGAGTGTTTTAAAGGAAAATACTGTAGCATATACAGCTGTTTTTCTATCTTCTTCTGGAAAAATGAGTTTCTAAAGTTAAGCACATGTTTTATATTTGCTAAACTTCCATGCACAAAAAGATTTCTGTCTATGTGTGTGTGCATATGTTCATTACAAAAGGTGAGGTTAATGAGGAAGATAAGATGATGAACAGAGGCTCGTTTGGGTCTGTTTGCACTAGTTTTGTATGAAGTTCCCTTCTCTATACAAATGACAACTGCACATTCTCCTCATGGAGAAACCCAGTCAGCCAGGGGCATGAAGTTGCCAAGGGCAGTCTGGGAACTGCTATTTCACTGATCTTTTAATAATATGATCCAAGGCTTTGTGAATAAAGGCCTTCAGACGAATGCAGAGTTCTGTGGGAAGCCAGTGGAGGGAGCAGAGGGATTAGAGGACTTTTTCGAAAGGTCTGTTGGAGTTTGTGTTTCTAAGTAAAATATGTAGCAAGAGTCAAAGTTTTCAAACTACTGAAACTTACTGCAAGGGCACAAACACAAGGTTGTTTGTTAATGCTATTCAAAAGCAATAATGTTTCCTCCAAAGAAAAACAAACTAAAAACTTACACCAGAAAACTATTTCTTTCCAGAGAGCTAACATTCATAAGTAGGGTGAAATCACAACTCTTTTATCCTCCATGGGAATATTGAAACAGAATCCAATCGTCACAAGGTTATGTCCTGGGCCACTTGGTCAACTGTACACTGGCCACAAGGCCAGGTGTGCCTGAATTATTCTTCTGTGCCTCTCAGTCACATGCTTTGTAGATTTCAAAATTTACAAAGGAAACTGTCACTTTTCTTGCCTTTTTTTTTGGTCTCTGTCCACATCCATTTTAACAAAACTAAGCACTGCCATAAACTTTGGTCTTCATCTGACTGTGGTCAAAAGCTAATTTAAAAGAAAAAGTTCACCCAAGATAGTTTAAATAAGTGTTATTAGTATGGACTAGCTTCAGCCTTGTGATCTGATCATATTCCCATAGACAGCCCACCATGCCTAGCTTTTGCATCTGTAATAACATTCACTGTTGTTGATACTTAAAGATAACAATGCACACAACAAAAGAATTATCACATTTTTGCAGGAAATACTTCATTGATTCACTGCCAAGTTTATGGTTCCTTTTATTTGTTTGTTTTGGCAGTTGTACCCCTTCAAAAATTTGCCTCTGTATTTTAAAATGCTAAAGAGTATCCTTTTAATTAAATTTCTCTTTGGTGCACATGCTATACCATTTTTACTTGCTTAAAAGCCATGTGTTTATATATGGGAACTTCCCTTTTGCACCAAGACTTTAACTGTAAGGAAAACATATGGTTTAACTCAATTTCTTTCTATCTCTTCATTTTCCTATATCTTCTTTTATATCTTCAGATTATCTAACTCCGAAGAGCTGGGTTAATTCTCTACTAAGTTTAAAAAAAAAAGCTTCGTACTTGCCTCATATTTTCTCAATACCCAAGGAAACTTAAGCAAAAATTCATAGCTTGTATCAGGTGTTTCAACTCCCTCAAAAATAGGAACCTCCACTAAAAATATAACAAAAATAAGTTAAATTCTGGTGGGAAGACTTTAAGTTTCTTGGAATTATTTCTCTTGGGAAACGTCTTTGTCCTGGCCACCCCTTTTTCACCACATTCCACACATGAATTCTCATCCCTTTGTCACCTGCAAGTGTAAGCTACAGGAACCTTGTGCCTTCTCTCATTTTTTCCCGCTGGCTTCTTTGAGGTGAAGTTTAAGAACATCATGGTGGAAAATTTGTTGAATAATGCACACAAGTAATTTCTTTTTACTGTGAGAGTGCTCAGAGTGTGGAATGTGTTTTAAGCAGTCAGCATGAGTGCTAGGAACCCCAAAGGAATGATTTGTATTGATCAGTAAATCCAAACCAGGGTATCTCTGACACACTAACTCAAAAATAACTTAAAGGCATGACTTACTTTTTTCATAGTGCTTATGCGCAACACACTGTCTTCTTGTTAAGCCTGAGATATTTCAGGTGAAAACAATACTCCAAACAAAGTTAAAGACTGTATTTGAAATAAGGGGACACCAAGTAAGGGACTTGGTTGTGATTTTTACCTTGGACCCTATTTATGGTTCCACATTCCTATTATTGCATATTCCAACATATTGATTCTTCCATTGTTTCCATGGGAACATCCCAATGTCTATAATTACCAGAAAGGGTTCAATTAATATGAAACACAGTGGTAAATCTTTCCTTATGTACTCCCATTTCCATGCAAAATATGTAGCCAAAATGCCATTTATAGAATTTTATAAATAGCTGAAATTTTATTTACTTGCATAACTTGTTTGTTCAAAGAAATGAGTCTCTGGGAGTGCATTTTCCTCTGTTAATGCCTGAGCTTAATATTAACCTGACAGCTTAAATGAATTTGCTGATGGCAGCTAAGGCTCACATAGACCTTATTCAACATGAGTTACACACACTGTTGGCACCTGTAGCAGTGCCTGCTTAAAGGAAACCCAACTTGAAAGCAGTAAACAGAGATATTTTCTTTACTCTTTCCAGGAGACTTTACTTTCTACCTTGAAGTTAGGTTTAAAGTAAATACACACTGAGCAGGAGACAGAATTCAAGTTTTGCCTTCCCACTCTCTGGCTCACAAACAGAGTTTTAGTCTCTGAACTTTCATCTTTATGAACTTTTTGCACCAACAGTTTTTTGTTTGTTTAAACAATGTCTTTTTTAGCATTTAAAATAAAGACGATTTCCTTGCATAATGCTGATGATTTTAAAAATTACCCTTATTAAAAATAGGATGTGACAATCTGATAATCTCTAATCATCTAGGGGAGAAATATGGCTGTACTACTTATGCCAGGTAAGATGTCAATAAGACTATACCCAGAGAAAAACACAGGATAATTAAGTGATTTCAAGTCCTTGATGAGTAAGGAAGTCTGGATTAGTTAGGAAAAGAAAGAAAAAAAAATAATGCTAAATTCTATGGTAACTAGAGGCAGAATGAAGCTGCAAACTTTAAATTCAGAGAGCTTGTTGGAGGGATATTTAATGTTTTAGCATAGGCCCACCTCAATTAAGAAGTGAAAGATGGAAACATACTGGTTTCTGGGATTTTTTACTCCTGAAGAGAAGGTATTTTCTGTATAATACTATTACTTCCTACAATGCTACCAGTATGTAGCAAACATACTAAATATATCAAACAACCATTTAACTCAGGAAGGCAGAGGTCAGCATTTTGATTTTTGGACTCCTTGAAGACATTTCTTTAAATAAAGACATAAATGCTTTTCAAACTTTCATAGATATTTTGGATTTTAATTAGGCATGTGAATACTCCCTGCTGGAATATCAAGCCTCTATTATTAATTTAGAAGGGTTTCTGTAAGCACTGAGGTGTGAACACCAGCCCTTCACAGAGAGGAAAGTGAATCCTGTGCATCTGATGTGAGGAATCTGGTCTCTGAAGTTTCTCTGTGGAGTCATGGGGCTGGGATTGCATTCAGTGCCTAATAACTGCACCACTTCAGTTCCTCCTCTACCAGGCTCCTGAATATCCAGCACGTAATCACCAAGATGGCACTGCAAAATAAGTAAGTTCCCTCACAAGGGACTAAAGAAAACTAGGTTAAAATATGTGCTGACATAAAAGGTGCCATTCCAAACAACATCAATGGAGTTGTTTTTATTTACATCACCAGAGAGTTTGTAGTAATCTTCCTTGTGTTGTCACAAGCATGCTAAACAAGTTTGAAGATTGTTTAAAGACACCATTTTAGCTTTGTTGATTACTCAATCTCTGCAGTCATTTATTGCTCCAATACTACAAAGTAAGAGAGATTATCTTTTAATTAGGTGATTTTTATCCTTGTAGCATCTTCAACTGCACTAGATATTCATTAAGGTTTTTTTCTCCCCCCCCGAGACTTTCTTGAATCAGCTTTCATGTTTCTCTGCTCTTTTTCCCTGGTGAGCTGTTGATCCAGGGACCAATGAATGTTAGTAATACACCTATTTATGGCCTAATCATTAGGAATATTTTTAAATGTACTTCAGAAAAGTATTTCTAGGCTATGCACTCAAAACTGCTTAATCCCTATAAATGCTTAGAATGAATAGTTGTGAAGATCATCTATGGGTGGAGAAAACACTCTTTAAATTTTCTTTGTTACTCTGCATAAAACTTCTCATGTACAAACATTAAACAGTATTACATCCACTTGTTAACATTTTTTTGAAACTAAGAGTTATACACATTCTTAGCAGGTTTGCCTTCCTACAGTGCAGTTAACAAAAAGTCCTTTAAGATTTTTAAGGATAATGGAAGTTAATGGTTCTATCTCTGTTTTGTCTATGAGACGATATAAAGATTGACAAAAGCCTTTGAAAGTAATATAAGAATTACTGCAAGTTATTTTGCAAGTATTTGGCTATGTTTTTAATGAATATGACCATTCTTTCTTGTATCAGTATTTGAAGTGTAGTATGCAACTCTTAATTGAATGTAAACATTAACCCTTTCCTCTCATTACCAGTAGTAACCATAATAATTTATAAGTAACAGCTGAAATAGAATGCAAATTGTCCATAATTGAATTCCAGATAATTAAGGATTGACTTTCAGTTTTACTTAAGGATTTATTTGAATTTTGAAATCAATACTTGACATAGTTTGCACCCCACTAGAGCAACACAGACAAGATTTTAATAGTTAAAGCATTAATACCCAAAATCAATGGCATAACATTTCCTTCTGCTGCAAGCAAACGAGGAGACAGGAATTGTCACCATTGTAAGCATTTCAGAGGAGGTTCAACAAGATATCACTGAATTGATCCTGCCTGGAGACACAAGAAAAGGCTATCTGATCTTTGGAAGTCCTTCCCACACTTCCTTTCCAAGATTAGATGATTCAGTTCATAGCCATTGCTCTTATGGCAAAAGGCAGGAGTGGATTCTCCCATCTTAGATGACAAGTCCATGGCCAATTTACAGGACAGGGTACACATTTATGATGTAGATAATGGGATTTTGTTATTGGTATCAACATGTCTCATGGTGGGTGCAGATTTGTCGTCCTAGGTGAGAGAACTATTATGTCTGAGGAGCAACATTAGCATCTCCTGCAAAAGAAGATGGGGAGGAGGGCACTTTTGAAAAGTCTATCCCAAAATGACAAAAGCAGAATAAATGGGTAAGACCCTCAGAACCTTGTTTCCAAGTGAGTGAGAAGTGGAAAGATTTTGACCCCGAATTCTTATATCTGACAACATATATTCTCCGAAATATAAGCAGCATTAGGAAGGCATTTCAATGACAAATGAAGGAATAGAAGAAAAGTTGTGCATACTCCTTAATTGCTTGGGATTTTCAATGAAAAAAAAAAATTTAAAAAACCACCTCTGAGGTGCTGAAGAAAATCAATTAATTTCTGTAAGACAGTCTGCCATGGAGGGCAGAAATATTCTGGTGACAGAACAGTGCTTTGTGCCTGAGTAAGTAAACTTGTGCTTGGAGGCAGAGAAATTCCCTGGTTCCCCCAGGGCACCAAAACCTTTGGAGCCAACACTGGATTTGTGGCAAAATCTGCAGATGGCTCTGCAGGAGGAATGCATACAGCTGTGTACAGCTGGTTTATAGCTGCTTGGCTTTGTGCTGGCAACCCAGTTAACTAGATATCTTGTTGATGGTGGAGACACAAAAGTAATATCCACAGATGCTAACACACTCCCCCTCAGTGGTTTCAGAACTTGAACTCATAGCAGTAAACTTGTTCTTTACCTTAATAAAGATTTGCTGTTAGTTTATGCTTTCTCTTTAAGTGGGGGAGGAGGATAATTTGAAATAGGGCAGGTAAATTTCGTTAGTTCTAAAATATGCTTTGGATTAGATAAAGGTTTTTTTGGCTTTTTTTTTTT
>VZTN01006416.1:94597-169308 GCA_013400515.1 Erpornis zantholeuca
TTTTTCCCCTGAAAACACAGAAATAAGACTCCAATAGTAAATTGAGATAGCCTTATTCATAACTCCTCTCTGGCAGGTCCTAATATCAAGCGTGAAAATATTCAGCTAGATAAAGTCCAAAATTACAATGCAAGAATGTTTAATCTCATAAAAATGAGATTTCTGACCTATGGGATAATAATAGTATTTTAAATTTTATTCCAAGTCTTAAAAAAAGAGAAAAAAAAAAAAAGAACAAAAGCTTTCTTTTTTTAAAGCTTTCTTTTTTTTTTTTAATTTTGTAGTTTTTTATATTATATCAACACATGCCAAAAATAGTCATGCATAACCCGCTGACAGAGTATAATATGGCATTGGTTAAAATGTCCTATTGCTTTTCATTTGTTCATTGTTTTTATAACAAAATGCAAACTTGTAAATTTGGGTTGATCCAGAATGTTTCAATCAGTACTGAGTAGCATCTGCCGTAAAGTCTAAAAATAGTTTATTTAAATGTTTTCTCATTTTACAGGAAACCTAATCATGTTCATGTCACTTTGGGGGAAAAAAAAATGTCACTTGCCTTGAAACCTCTTTTTCTAACAAAATGTTCTGTATTAAATTTTTCTATACAGATCTGGTCAACATAATTCTATAACTGATTGAACAAATGTTCTCAGAAAAGAGTGCCAAGTTTATAATCCAGTATCACTTGTTTCTGGACAGCCCCAATATCTTTGGTCACTTTTAATTCAGATATTCCAGATCACTGACAAACGACTTTGCAATGTAAAATTTTGAAATAGAGTTCTTTAAGCAAAAATATTTTCAGTCCATGGGAACCTCTCTGCTCATGCTAACAGATGTTAAGTCTGGTCATTAATAGCGGGTAAGCATGGCAAAACACTTTCATAAATTAATATTACTGGAGGTGGATAAAGGATAAAGGATCCCATAGCTACTGCTAATTCATACTAGAAAACAACCTGATTTTTGAGAGTTGCAAAAACATCTCTTGTTGCCAAAACATGAACCTTCTGCAAAGTCCATTGAGACTTCAGAAAATTTACTGGAGGTTCAATGAAAGCAGGAGCATTGGAACTCCTCTGCAATGTCATGTGGTTAATCATGAGAGTTCTGTGAAACAGCTTTTTAAAGAGGAGATAGTTCTATCTCAGACCAACTTCTCCCTACTTAGACTTGTACAGAGATCATTGTTCAGGAAATTACATTTAACTGTGAGAGTATACAAGTGTATGTGTGTGTGTGTGTGTGTGCATGCACATTTGTTAATAGAGATGCACATGGACATTGCAAAAAAAAATGCTGAAAAATGGTGAAAAATGATTGGATATAGTATATGCAATAAAATTAAAATGCACAAATATAATTTTTCAGAAATATAGCCTAAATTTAACAATTTATTTCTGAATAATTTAATTTTCAATTTTAAGCCTTTAGAGTTATGGTCTATTTATAATGGGAGCCAGAGTCTGGATGTATTTTAAATACAAAGAGAGGCTCCAACAGTCAAGTTATTATATTACTTGAGAGTTTAATTAATAACACACTAATTGTACAAACCAGCATTAAGAGCCACATCATACTGTTTCCATTAAATTTTAAAACTTTTTGAAGTGATTTAGTAATTTAAAAAGATGAATTTCTGGGTAAAGTGTTATCTTCTCATAACAACATAGTTTGCTCTGAGTTCTCCCACTTTGCAGACTATAGGATTCTTCACCAGTTCTACACTGCAGTGTGCTTGTAGATCTGAAGAGCAGTGCATATTCTCACAGTTATGCAGAAAGGAAAGAAACTCAGTCCAAAGTCTTCTGCCAAGATCCCCCTAAACTGAACTAAATATTTAGTTCAATTGTGTTGGCATGGACAGGTTTTTGGTAGCAGGGGGCTACAAGAGTGGCTTTGGTGAGAAGCCACTGGAAGCTCCCTCCATGTCCAGCAGAGCCAATGCCAGCTGGCTCCAGGATGGATGTGCTGCTGGCCAGGGCTGGGCCCGTCGGAAATGGTGCTAACACCTCTGAGATAACGTATTTAAGAAGAAAGAAAAAAAGTTATTGAGCAGATGTAACTGTGGCCAGACAATACCAGAGTGAGAATATGCAAGAGGAACAACTCTGCAGACACCAAGGTCAGTGGAGAAGCAAGGGCTGTAGGCACTGGAGTGGGCTTCTCCTGCAGCCTGTGGTGCAGACTGTGGTGAGGCAGCTGTGCCCCTGGGGCATGGGCATGCAGAGATTCATCTGCAGCCCCTGGAGGAGACCCATGGTGGAGCAGGTGGATGCCTGAGAGGAGGCTGTGACCCCATGGGAGGCCTGTGCTGGAGCAGGGTCCTGAGAAGGACCTGCAGACTGGTGGAGAGTGGAGCCCACACAGGAGCAGATTTCCTGGTAGGATTTCTGACCCTAAGAGGACCCACACTGGAGCACCCTGTGCTTGAAGGACTGCATCCTGTTGAAGAGTGAGTCAGCAGTCTGTGAACTGTCATGTTGCAGCAGTCTGTGAACTGTCTCCCATGGGAGAGACCATGGGAGCAGGGAAAGGACTCCTCTCCCTGCGCAGGGAAAGGACCTGGAGCAGGGAAAGGACTCCTCTCCCTGAGCAGTGGCAGAAACAACTTGTGAATGAGCTGACCTTAACCCCCATTCCCTCCTTCCCTGCACTGCTGGAGGAGAGGAGGTAGAGCTGGGTAGGAAAGACAGGTGGAAGGAAGGTGTTTTTCAGGTCTTACTTTGCTTTTCATTATCCTGCTTTGATTTTGTTTTTAATAAATTAAATTAATATCTCAAATTTGGGTCTGTTTTGCCTGTGATGGTATTTGGTGAGTGATCACTCTCCTTCCTTACTTCAACTCATGAATCCTTCTTATATTTTCTCTCCCCTGTCCAGCTCTGGAGGGGAGCGACAGAGAGGTTTTGGTGGGTGTCTGGCATCCAGCCAGGGTCCACCCGCTACAACAGTGGGTTGATATTCATTAAAAATATAAATAAGTGAAGGTTAGAAAACTTCTATCAGAATAAGAATAAACACTACCTCCTGAGAAAATGCCTATTCAGTTGAATGTGATTTAAAGAGAGTGTAAACTCTCCTCTAAAATATTGATTTATCTTCATCCATGGATATTTGCGCTAACCAAATATGCAGACGTGTCAGAAGATGTTCAAGATGGTGCAAAAATCACTAAGATTTTAGTTGTTGTCTTTTGCTGTTCTCACTGGTGAACTGTATCCTGATGTACAGCTGGGTGCAGGGACGCAGGGCAGGGGTGGAGCAGAGCCCTCCTTCCACGCACAGGCTGCTGCTTCCTTTGGGACCTGCTCCCCTGCACCCAGCCCCTCTGAGACCAGCAGCAGCTCTGGCTGGCTGGGCACTGGGCAGTGTGCATGTACCCCAGGGCACCTTCCCTGGGCATCTCCTCTCCCCAGCTGCCTTGTTCCCCCCAGTTCTGCACGAGGGGACTGGTTCTGCTGCCAGCACCCCTCCACTCCCCCCTCCTCAGCAACCATATTGCGTAACAGTAGGATTTTGCCCTGAGCTGTTGTGATGACTCCAGAATTTCCAGTCTTAGAAACTCTCTGTAAATTGATAAAATATTCCTCCCCTTCCCTCTGCATTTCAAAATAAACGTCCTACTAACTTAGTGCAGTCTTAGAGGCAATTAAAATGAATAAATTCTATGGGAACCCGATAGTTTTGCAGTGCAAAATCAATACTAAAAATAATACATATATCTTATTACAGGTTGTGATACAGCAGGGGCATGATGTAAGGGTTTAAAATTGCAGATATTATTGGAAAGATTGATATCGTAACAATTTCTCATATCATATTAGAAAACAACAAATTTAATAACACAATGCATGCAAACCCACTAATAAGATTCAAAAATCTAGTAATTTAATATTTGGAAACCTAAAAATTTCATAGGATGTGTCAGTAGTACTACAAAAATTAGCTGTAAATCTGCTGTAATAAATGCTGATCTTTTTTCTACTCCTAAAATCCTGCCCTTTATTTCACTATTTCCAAAGAATATCATATTATCAATTCATGAGAAAAGACACCAAAAAAGTGTGAACTACCAGTTTACAAATGGCTAGGATTTTATTTTTTTCTTGATGGAAGATCTACCCGAATTTATGCTTTGTTTATCTAAATAGTAACAAGTGTTGTTTGAAAACCAACTACATTTTGGTTGGCTTCTCCTTTTAGCAAATGATATTTCATTGTTAAGCATTCCTGAAACTCATTCAGCTTCACAATCTCCACTGTTCTTCAAAGGCCAGAAGAAAGCAAAGTACTTTTGCAGTTTGTGTGCCAAAGCACTATGTCTTACCAACAAAGCAAACTGGATCCATGTCTCCTTTCAATTTTTTTCCTCTCCCTCATGAGGTGAAGGGCATATTGGATAGGTCAAGAGGTTAAATTCAAATTCTCATGATTTTGAAGGAGTTCAATGCAGATACTCATTCCATAGATAGTGTGACAGAAAGTGTAGTCCATTAGTAAACCAGAGATGGAAATGAACACAGGAAAAGGTCCTTGAAGAGACTAAAGAAAAGAGGGACTTGGTACAATGTTTGGTTTCTTGGGGGAAATTATGTTCCTTTTTATCAACTGTCTTCATCCTATTACCAAGGGAGGCCAAAGGTCCCTGCAAGAATTTTGGGTCCAGGTTGGAAACTGTGAATTATCTCGGAAGGCTTTTTACTCTGTAAGGTAAATACACTTTTCCTGGACAACTTAATGAAAGTGGAGCTTAATCAAACCACACCTAATCTCCCTTCTCCTGCATGAAGAGGACAATAGACATAACATTACCTCACAGCTGAAACCTGAACTCCTGTTGACTGGGTCATTGTGGCCTTCCATGTCCTAGAGCCCAAATCTTTTCATCATTGAATATCAAAAAGTGCTGTACAAAAATATCACTTCTTGCAGCACAGAGTGGCAATACTTCTGGTGGATGGTCAGGATCTCTTCACCAGGTCAGCTTCAGGCTGTCTGGGCATCCTTTACCTGTGGCAGAATTATCCTGGTTGCAATCCCAGGTTTAGATGCCAAAGGAAGGGTTCAGGGTGCCAGCTGTACGCTGGTGATCCAGACCCTTTCCCAGGGCCAGCAGGCAGGAGGGACAAGGCATGGTGCAGGGAGCAGGCAGGCGCTGCTGAGATGGTGCAGGCTCTGGGGAAGGGCAGAGGGCAAGAGGGATCTCTTGTTGTTTATCAAATATCTCAGATGTGCCAGCGTTTCCCGAGTCTTATCCCTCAAGAGCAAAGACTTGGTTCTGGCAGGCTCCTCAAAAGTTTGGAAAGAAACAACACTCACTAAGAAATCTCCTTGGAGAACATTCTGGACACAGAAATGAAACACATCACTGAGAAAAAGCTCATGTACAGTAGAGCAACAACCATATGTGAAATGGAAGAAAATTAAAAATGGATAGAATAAGGATCTTGCTGTGCATCAGAATTAAAAAAAAAAAAGAAAGAAAAAAAAAAGTTTGGAGGTTTCATTTTTACACACCTGGTGTGAATATTTTTTTATTCTTGTTTAGCTGAACTAGTATTTCAGGTGGGAAAATGAAAGTGGATAACAAACTTTTCCCTATTTTTCCTGCAGTCCCTCTTTGATGTGAATATAAAGAGGTACAGCACATGACACTGAATACCGACAGAAAGAATTAAAGGTGAGATGTGGAGGTATCAACTCCCATGGCAAGGAAAAGTCAGACAGGGCCAAGGCTTTGTAATTTGCAAGGAGAACTTCAATTCAGGAGTGTGTAATGAGGGTGGTTATTTCTCTAGCCTAGGTTCAGTTAACAAAATCTATTATTTATCACTTTTGCCAAGTTTGAATACAGATCTGAATTTCCATGCCCATGTTTTATATGCATGTATAGCTTTGCAGGGTTTCCAGTCTCCTTTCAGACATAAGCAGACCCAGTTATTCACTTTGAAATTATTTACACATTAGCAGATCTGTTAATTCCTCTGTTTTTTGGTGATTCACATACCTGGTTGCTTGTTTTGATGCTTGCAGCCCTCAGTTATGTGAAAATGCTTTACGTATATTCCATCAGTGATTATGGCTTAAATATATTCAATCAGTATTCTTTTTTAATTTTATCTGACCTGGTTTTTTGCTTTTAATAAGGAATAATAAGATTTCATTTACTTCATGGCCTGTGGTTTTTTGTCTTCTTTCTTGGATTGCCTAGAACATCTTGGAGGTTTTTATGAGAAACCCAGTCTTCCACAAAAACTGCTCAGATATCCAATAACATTATAAAACATGATTTCAAGCTAACAAACTGCCCCCCACCCCCTTGTATATAAAGCTTATATATCACCAATTTTATCTTCAATGCAAATTTTTCACATTAGCAGTATTTAAAGCTATGTTTAATGATACTGTTGATCCCACAGTTCAGCAGTTAAGGTGATGACTAATCACATAGAGCTATGAAAACTGAGTGAATAACTATGGAAGAGAGAGCAAGTTTACAGAGCAAGTTTGTGTCTCAGTCCCAAAAGAAATAATTCGTAGTGTTTTCTTTCCTTAGCGAAGAGCTGGCAGTATCACAACTTTTGCAGTATCTTGGCATAATTTGATGTCTTCATTTGAAAGAGGCCTGGGATTAATGGGGGAAAATAAGACCCTGTAATGTAATAAATTGTTGAAATCCTGTAGTGAGCCTTTTTCCCTTCATGTTCATGCTGAAGCTCTTGGCAGACCAGCAGAGAAAGGAGTGATGCATTCAAACTAGAGGAAACCTCTCTATAGCAGAAAAAAATGTGACTCCTGCCATTTCCACAATCATGCTAATAAATCAAAGGCATTTCTTATTCATGTTTTTACATAATGTGTTGCCTATATTTGGGTGGCCTAGGCTTTCACATAGCAAAATCTTTTGGGATATGGTCCCTTTTCTCACTATGTTTTTTCAACATTAACCACACTTTATGAAATTAGCAAAAGCACAGGCTTAGGAAGAAACAGGTATACTCAGAGTATACTCTGTAGGACTGGACCAGGATTTCTTTATGAGCCATTTTGTTTTAAGAAAGAATCAGGCCACCAAGAGCACTACTTTGGTCTGGCAGCACAGTTGCATGGTTACTTATTTTTTAATGGAGATGTCCATTCCTATTACTACTCAATCACTTCAAGAGCCTCTCACAGAAAAATCCAGAGAATGATAAGTTATCTATGTCATTTCGAAGCCAACTCAAAGGAATATACAGCAGAGATAAAATGTTACATTGAAAATATGTATGAAGGTTTTAAAGTGTTTTAAGAGGACAATGCTTTTTATTAAGATCTATAGGCGTTGGGTTTGGTTTTTTTAAAAATTATTTTTTAAAAACTCCTTTCTGTGGGACTATATTATATTTTGCTATAATCTAACTGGCTATAGCCCTATTAAATACTGTAGGGCTTTGCCGTGAGGGTGCAGCAGTGCAGCAGTATCTCCTAAAATCACCTGGGGCTCCTGCCTGCCGGGCCATTAAAAGGGCAGGCACAGGGGGACACAGAGCGCAGAGCCCCCGGCCGCTGCCTTCTCCCCCCACGGACAGCATGTGTGACCTCCGCAGCACACCCTGCTCCTCTGGCTCCGGGCGAGCAACCCGAGCCCTCTGCCAGCCCGGGCGGGCGCTGGGGCTGCTGTGGCTGCGAGCCTCCCGAACCCCTCCGTGTGCCCGGGGATTTTCTTACCGGGGTCCGACCCCCTCGGTTCCTCTGACAGAAACATCCGACACCTTTACCTCGTGCCTGCAGAGCTCAAAGGCTGTTTGCCTGAACAAGGTTTCAGCTTTGTGGACAGGCTCAGCTCTAGGTATGCTTTTTTTAGGCAAAGAGTTTTATAAGAGTATCAGGCACCTTAACTTTCTGCAGCACTCTGCAGAAAACTCTCCAGACCTCAGGAACTTCTTTATTGACCTGAATTGGGTTAAAATATTATGTTTATTATTCTGTGTGTACATATGTCAGTAACTGCATATAATATCGCTTCAAGCATACCGTCAATTCAAAGCAATTTACCTCGGAAATTTCTTTATAATCACAAGTATGGGTTTCTTTGAAATAGAACAATTTCCAAACTCTCTTACCAAAAGTTATCATAAGGAAAATTATTTCAAAAGGCAAAAAAAAGAGAGGGGATATTTTTTCAAAATTCAGAAGAAAAGCTAATCCTTAAAAAAAAGGACTGAAATTTTTGATGAATTAGATGATTTATTATTATTATTATTATTATTATTATTATTATTATTATTATTATTAGGGATAATCTGTGTTTGGCAAGCTCCATTTTAGACATAAAAACCTTTCAATTTTACACATCCCTGTCAGCAGCTAGAACATTCACAACACTTGAATTTTAAGCCACTCTCATTGTTATTGTGGGAGGATGTGAACAGGATTTATGCTTTATTTTTCCTTGATAAAGAGAGAGAGAGAGAAACATTTCCTTTTTGGCCTCCAAATATGTTGAACATAATTCCGCATGATCTACAATTTCTGTCCAAAATAGCTGGATGCTTCAAGTCAGAAAGCAAAAGCTTTAAGAGAATTGTGGGAATTCTGCACAAATGGTTCTCTTTGTAGTCCTTCATCCCCAGTGATCCTACTGAAAGGATATTCACTCACACTCCCCAGATTGCCCTTAATTTAATCTGTTCTATCTGTATAAATTATAGAAAACTCACTATATTTGTGAATAATGTTTTAGTCAAATGTCATCCTTAAAATGTTCTAGCATTTCAGATTCTGAAATTCAACCAAAACAGAAGACCCTGGGAATTGTGAGTGATGGTACCTCAAGTTTTAATTGATCCTTAATTTCAAAAGGTACAGAACTGAAAGCTAGTTTATTTTTATGGTGTATCAGATTGGGTACTAGGTACATCTTTCCTATCTATTTCTGTGGACTGATAAGATTTTATCTTCTGCCTCAATATCAACATTTGAATATTAGTCTTTACAGCTAACCTGAATGTACCAGAATGGATAAGGAAGCTGTAACCTACGCAGTAACTCTGCTTGATTTATCTCACCCTGGAGCATGTCACAGGCAGGTGACTCACACAGAGCCCCTCAGTGCCCAGTTCCATCCACCCTTGCTTCCAGTAAACATAAATTTTTTTCCAGGATCTTCATAGTGCCTGTAGCATCTGTGGTAGCTGTGCTCAGGCAGGTTAAGCTGCATGAGAAATTTTTCCCTATATCACCTTCAGGGCCAAGAGTTCAGACAGAGCACAAGTGCAGAATTAGGGCTGGAGCGCAAGCTGGACACTTGGTCTGTTGTAAGGATACAATGTCTCCCTTCCTCAGCAGAGTTTGGGGGCTATTCAGGTCTGTCAGCACAAGCTGAAGAAAAATGATGATGAAAGCAAGCAGGGTGACACTGATTGTCAGCTTCTCCTTGCTGGAAATGACCTGTCTGCACTCACTTGGCTGTGTTACGGCACTGAGTCATGGTACACAGGATCCCGCATCTGTGATCCCTTCCAGCACCTCAGACTTCTCGTACTTCCATTTTCCATCTCATTCCAGGAAGAAGTTGTGCAGTAAACTAGGCAGCTAACATTTTGTCAGACGCTTAGCAATAAAAAGAAGAAGTTTCAAGAATTTTGGGTTTGCTTTCCAATCCAGGTGAGCATTGAAGGTAAGTGACGCTGTAGATTCTCTTTTGTCTAATAAAGTTTGAGAGCTTTTCTCTGTGAAAGGATGCAAATATAATCTCTGTCCATGGCCAGCTGTCTCTTTTGAAAAGATTTAGAGAAACTCAATATTTTTGAAACTATATCTTTATCAAATTTAGTTGAAATTAACCATTCAATTGAAACCTGATGGGAAGAGCAGGGGAAAGATGAAAAATCTCCAATAAAAAGACAGTTTTTAAAATTGCCAAATAGCATCAAAGTTTGGTGCTACAAAACAATGTTAAAAATATAAAACCCTATTGTTCCTTAATAAATGCATTGGTGGCCAATGGTTGTGCTGCCCAGTGCTACACTGGGGTTGACATAGCACAAAGGAAGGAAATTTTAGGAGTTAGTTAAGGAGTGATACAGGAGGGAGTAAACTCAATGTGAGACCTCTGTGGTGTACCTCATAGTCCTGTTTCATGGCATCTCTGTAATATGGGGTGCTCTCTGCCCAGAGAATGTGTACACAAGACAGGGTTACTCTTACAGGGAAGAAAAGAGACCTGTATTGGCAAATGATACCTTTATATTCTTTGCAGAAAATGTGTAGCATACATCTATAATTTCAGGAAGTGAAATTATAGTTTATGGACCGTTAGTAGGTACTTCATCACAGTCATACTCTTAATTGTCAAAAAATCAATTCTTTTCCAAGACAATACAAGATCTTGTTTTTTTTCATTGGCTGCAATAATGTGTTGATCTTTGACAGTGACATTTTATCCAAAAGAGAAAGGTGTGGATATCAACCAGAAGCAAACATAGTACTATACTTTAGAGCCCTTTTTTAAAAACTATTATTTTTTAAAAGGACAATTTACCAGAGAGTGCCCAAGTTTCCCTCATGCGCCATTTTTCATAAAGCCGAGTTTCCCAATGGGTGCGTTAATCATGTGTTTTACACGCTGTCATATCACATAACATTTTGAGTTTGACTTAACCTGGTGTGATATGTCACAATCCTACAGTATGTGTGCCCCAGGGAACTTTAAATCAGTTTGCTGAAAAACACAATTAAGACCCACAGTGAATTGAGTTTTCATTACAACTGTGCATGCACAAAAACCCACATATTTTTCTCTAGGAATCAGCACATATTGCCTGTGAAAATATTGGTATTACATAAAGGCTTTAGAATTTGAAAAGAAAATTAAAAATAGTATTTTCCAATAGTTAGATTGTCTAATAATATTGCTTGTATGTAGTGTGATTTAATACACGCAACTATTCTTCCCACATTTAGGAGTTACACTGATTTTTTTGTACAGCTGCAAACAATATTAGAAGTGGCACTGGAATAGCTATTTAGATTGGTTTATCATGCCCTGATATTCTGAACATGATCCACTTGAGGGAAACCTATGGGCAAACAGAAAAAACCTGCAAGTCAGGAAGTCAGTAAGAAGAATAGAAGGAAGTGCTTGTAATAAACAGCATCTTCCAATTCATATTTTCCAAACTGTACCTTTTACACCTATTTTTTAGCTGACCAGAAAGTGCCTCACCATGGTTTTTTCAGACTTCAATGGCCTGATACTGGCATGTGGGTTGTTTGATTGACCTTCATGGGTTGCTTTGGCCTGTGTCCAAAATGAATGTGTTTTATCCCAAAACTATCTGAAAATCATCTGCAGATCTGAACTCTTTATTTCAATACATAAATTGGGCAACAGTAATATGTCATTACATTAATACCTATTTTACAAGGTAGTCACAAATTGCTTTTTCATTCAGCTGTGGTTTGGGTCTCTAACTATGTTTTTCACATTTTTATTTTCTATCATAAGTTTTTGATGTATGACTGGCAAAATACTTAAATGGGTTAAAAGCTTTTCGTTGCCTATGGAAAGTGTAGTTTTAAACACAAGGTGCTACTCTAAGCAGGAAGAAAAAGATCTTCACGTCCAAATTCATTTCACTGGGGTACTTATTTTTAATATGAAAAGGGACATATGATGTTCTGCAATAGTAATAATGAAAAAAAGACTAACAAGACAACATACTGCCTAAGCATGTGGCCAGGTTTAACAGTACGTATTTTGACACACATGTAAATACAGGCAGAAGAAAACAAACATGTCTTTTTCACTGTATATGATAGATAGATAAATTCTGAGGGGAAATGACACATTTTGTTATTCATTAACATCCAGTGATCCTTTCACGCAACACCCTGGAGGCTGAATGCAGTGACAGCATAAAAAGGTATACACCCACCAGTACTTGGCATCAGGCATCAAGCAGTTTGCTGGAAAAGATCTGGCATATATTCCTTGATAATATGTCTCATAGGTTTGTTGGATGGCACTACACTGAAGTGTCTGACCAGTAAATGACATACCAAAATGCTGACATTTAACCATGTGTGCCTGTTGCCAGTCACATAAGTTTTCCCCAACTTCTATTCATTTTCTGCTTGGAATGGTTGAAGTCCATGCTGACAACAAGCTGAGACTAAGAAAATTGTAAATATGTTTCATATGTGTTATGAAAGAAAAAAATACAAATTTGCAAGGTAAGTGTGGAGCAGAGAATTGCATTACACTCTTACAAATTGAGATTAGACTTTATTGAAAATTATAGGCATAACAACTTCTCTTTATTTGATATATAAAAATATAAATATAAAATAGTGAAACCTCAATTATAGAACCAGACAGCTGCCTCCAAACAGAACAGCTTGTTTGTGCAATAAAAAGGTACAGGAGGGTGAAATGTTTTTGTCACATTCCTTTGTAAAAGTTTGTGTCCTTGGCTCTAAAAAACCAGATGTACATGAAGAAAAACAAAGAGAGAGGTACTAATTGCATGTGCATGCAAAAGTTGCTGTAATGGAGCTTTTAGATCACATTTTAGACAAAAAGTTCTCTAGCATTAGGGATGAAGGAGCTTTTCTATCCTCCTATTTTCAGGGAATTAGGACTTCATGCAGTAAGTAAATAGGTAACAAAACCTTTGATAAAGAAGTTAAAAATAATCAAAAAATATAAAGGAAAACATAGACTAGTATATGAAGTTTTATACCATAGTTTTAAGGCAAATGCTCTTATTTAACCCTTCCCAAAGTGTGGACATAACTCTTAATGTCTGAGAATCATTTTTGCAGAATATTAATAATACAAATATCCTCATGAAGCGTTATGGAAGGAGCCAGAGTTGACAAAGCACAGTACCTGTAAGGAGGACTATTAGGATGGTAACAGAAAAAATCAAATGGGAAAGACCTGTAGTGAACCTTGCATGAACATGAGATACATCATATCTATAAACCACTAGTACATTAATTGATTCTTCATGAAAATATAGCCAAATATTTGTGGGTGCATCTTTCTAGAAATTCAAAAAGGTACTAACTCCCATCCTAACTCATGGGTAGTCTCTGGGGTTTGTAACAAGAGGGATTTATAAGGATAATGAAAAAAAAAACACTATGGTTTTGCCATAAAAAAATTAAACATTTCTTATACAATGCTCTCAAGTTTATTTCAGGATTACTACTAGCAGATATTTTGTTTCTGTGCCATTTGTGGTCAAAGTGTTCAGTGATTCCCTTTATTTTTGTTTACTCACTACTCTAAGTGCCATTAACTGAAAACCGACTTTGGAACTGACATTGACTTTGTATGCAGAAGCATCCACTACATTCATGTGGAAACCTGTAAAGAAACCTTTTGTAAATGTAAAAGAAAGTTGTCTTTGTGTACTGCATGGCACAGACACACTTTGAGCTAAAAACCTCAGCTTGTCACAGCACAACCCGACTCTGAGATGGCTGTCCTGAAAGTTTACCTGAATGCCCTATTTTCAGGCAAACTTCTTTTCCTTCTTGCCTGTAGTATATTAATACCTCTCCCTGTAGGAACTGACATTCTGCTTAACACTTCAATAGCGAAGTGCTCTGCCCTTTCAGAGCCATGCTTTCTGCACGAAATTTGCTTCCCCTTACATGTTACATGCAAAAGGGCATTGGAAGGGATTGATGAGCCCAACCGTTGTCAGTCACAAGTGACATCATTTTGGAGTAATATTTAGAAGATTAGTAACATCTGCTTTTTTAAATATGGTTAGTAGCAACCCCTCCAGCCTACTTCAACCATATGGGGTGCTTTGTATGCACAGATAGGCACTGTACACTGCAAAAGCTATGCTGGAGAAGAAATGCTTCCTTCAAATAACACAGATGAAAAAATGAAATGAAATCTGTCTTTCTTATTTGATCAGAAAAGGAAAATGGAAAACCACAATGCTGAACAAAGTTTATTTTAAAATTAAAACCTTTACCTTATGGATACTATTAATAAATATTATTATTGCTGAAGTGTTTCTATTTTGTGTAAAAAGCCTTATTGCTCAACAAGACCATCACAGTAAGAAAAAGAAATTCTAATTTTAAGCACAGCATTCTGGTGATTTGCATCTTGGTTATCAGCAAGCTATTATTTACAATTGGGAAGGAAAAAGCCTGACTAAGTTCTTCAGAAATCCAGAAGCTTTAGCCATCAAAACCCCTCGGCACCCCATTCTGTTCTCACTTTTTGGAGTGCAAGCTCCCTGTAATTCCACTGATTCTCAAAAGAAAGAAAAAAAAGGTGTTTACCCCTTTGGGACATTGGAAACAGAATGAAATCCCATCTCTTTAAAAGGATAATGCAAAAGATTGCTTTCATATATTTCATGTATGCTGGGAAGAGGTATTTGTTAAAAAAAAAAAAAAGTATAAGAATGGTGGGCTCTTGGTGAGCTATAAATTAGGGGTAAGAGGAGGAAGGAAAACAGAATATTTGCTCTTTTAGGAATGCTTCTTATAATTGTTTCTTTCCCATATCAGCAATTTGAAGGGATAGTAATAAAAGAACATGAACACAGTTTCCTCTCGTGTGTGGAATATGGGTTCCCTCCTTCCACAGCTCAAAGCAGTTTAGGGTTTCCAAATGAGCCTCAAAATCTGTAACTCAGTTGCTTTCACTGCAGCATGAGTTTTTACATTATTGTCTTGCTTCTTTTCTTATGTCTAGTCTGTACAGATTCCTGAACATTTTTGGCATAGGCTTATGAAAATGATCTTTTTTTTCTTCATTCATGTCTAAACCAGTCATATCATATCTATTATACACAGCAGAGTATCTTGAAATTTTTCTTTAACTACTTTTGAATATGGTCCCATGCACTCAAACCTAATCTCTTCCATATCCCTAATATCTTCCCTTGCATTTTACTACTAGGTTGTTGCTAAAGAGTCTCCTTTGTTAATACTTATTACACTTTTGATAAATTGACAGCTATTATATCTGCTGAAAATGGGCACATTTCCAAAACATCTGGTCAGAAGAGGTCAGGACTGACCTCTTCCCCTCCTTGCAAAAACAGTTGGGGCTGATGCAGTTGTAAGCATTAGGGCTCCCAGGGGAGCGCTACTTTACCTAATGTGCTGGCCGGATGGCACGCTTCACTTCCACAACACCTGCTTACAGATTCCTCCCTGCCACTCAAACCCCAGCCAGCAGAGCATGGGAAATTGGGAGCAGGGATAAAAGCACATACAGAACAACTTGGGAGAGGATGGCACTGCGAACAGGAACAGAGCACACGGAAAAGCATAGACACACAATGAGACGAGAAAGAAAAATGTCCAGCATTGAAGAGGTACATGTTGTTTAGCTAATTGTGACAGAAAATTATCCTTTTGTCCTACAAGAGCCACGTGTAGTATTGATTTCTTTTTTGTCTGTGATTACACCAGGGCACCACGTCCTTGACCCACAAAGAACACTTTTCCTAAGAAGTTTCTTGATGTTTTTCCCTTGCTGTTTTGTCAGAATGGATCACATTATACTTTTTAAACACTAGGGAGACTTAGAAAGGTCAGGCAGTTTTGGATTCAGGGTGTCGACATCTAGCCTAGAAATGCAAATAATCACCCTCGCAGAGCATTAGCTCTGCCTGTTTGAGGTGGTGACACTGCTTGCAGAAATTGATTCATTTGTTGTAGAGTGGCAGCTCTCAGGTACCTTGGCCTGATGGGTAGAGAAAGTGGTCAAGTGGCAAGAGTCCTCCCTCTTTACTGCACAGGAAAAAAAAAAAAGATCATCTATGAAGGAGAATGAGTCCACATCAACTTATTCTCTAAAACATGTATGGGGTAGAGAGCTTGTAACTGACATTTCTTGTTGGGCAGGAAGGAAAATGGTATAGGGCAACCTGCGTGTTTCTGCTAAATTGCTGTCACTCATTAATATCTGTATTTTTACTAATCCATGGACTCCTTGTGAGCAGAGAAACACACTGTGAACATCATCAGAGTGTGGCATCATTTTCAAATTCTTTGACTTCAGAAGGTTTTGAGAAGGGTGAGATATTTTTAAATGTTGGGCTTTTTGAGTTTTATTTTTATTTATTGGTATTTTTGTATTTTTGTATTTTTCCTTATCAGGACTCCAGGATAATTGAGTCATTTTTATTGCCAAAATAAAGATAACATTAAAAGCTCATTTCAAATGCTTTCTTACAGGGTGAAATTGATTGTGGTGCAACAGAAGCAATGGCAAAGGGTGAGAACAGATACAGCTGTATTATGACTAGGAGAAACAGTCTTGTGTCCTCCTTTCATTGTCTCTGAGGAACAGAATTTGTCCCTTGCTATTCTGCTAAGCTCCTCTTTGCAGGCCATCAAACAAAAAAGAAGACTGGGAGAAGAGCTCCAATGCTGTACAACTAGGAGGAAACTGGGATCTACTTGTGGCAGGTCAACAGATGATGGTGTGAGGTTCTGTAGCTGATTCCTATCCTTGTTCAGGGGATAACACAGTGCACTGGTTTTGCACAGCCTGGTTTTTGGTAGCAGGGGGGGCACTGGGTTTGATTCTATTTATGGAGCTTCAAATAAGGATTCAGAAGGAGTGAAAATATTTTTAGCAACTTTAATTGACAATGCAACTGACAATGCATTGAGAGGGGGTTTATTTACCATCTCTTTAATTCCCAGTCCCGGACTGAGTGGGTCAGTATGCAGTTACTGGTTCCTGCAGCAGGTTTCCTGCATTCTGCTCTTGGCCCTTACACTCACCTTCAGATATGCTGTACATCAGGAGTTGTTAATGACTGCTGACATCTTCACTGGAATGACCAAGGCAGGCAGTGAGCCTTTTATCTCCATTAAATTTCATTCATCAGACTGGTGCTTGTGTCTCATTATTTCTCATTTTCATGTAAAAGTTGTAGTCGTCTGGGTAGCTTTTGGCGGACTACAGGTGAAGAAAGGTCTCCTCAGATTATTCCCTCCATGAAGATAAATGTGTTATCTATGAGAGATAAATGTGGACTCCAGATTGAAGGAATATTTAAGCACTCTTACAAATACTAAATAAGCCTCATCTGTTTCTCTAGAGCAAAGTAGATACATATACATACTAATCCATAAAATCTAGGTCCAAACTAGAATTCATTCTTTTCTCAGGTTTGTGAATACTAAAAATAAACAGGATCAAGTCACACTGCCAAGGTCTGGATTGAGGTTTTCAGAGTTTGGGTTTTAGACTCATATCTTTAAGTTTTACCCACTTTACCAATCACAAGAATTGTTGAGCTGCAGGACACGAACAGACATCATTCCTTGTAAGTAAATGAAAGAAATTTTACCTGACAGAATTTAAAAGAGCTGTTACACAAATCTTCCTTTTATTTTTGGTCTTTTTAGATATTACTTATGAAATATATGGATCAATATGAATCAACTGCTATTCAACAATTCCCTGCCTTCTTCTGATAAAATATAACATTTTCTTAATGGTATCAAATCCAATACTTAATGAAGCTTAGTTCTGGAACTACATACATTACTAAAGACCCTTATGATTGTACTGTTAATTGCTCTATAAACCTATTGCCCATTCAGAATTAAAGCAATTTCATAAAAGACAAATAAGGGTATAAATTAAATATTAGGAGGTCTGAATAGAAAATAACTGTTTTTGCAGAACAGCTCTTGTTCTCTGTTCAATCCGGGTTGTTTAATTTTGTCAGCACTTTCTGGTGGCACTTTGATTTACTGCTTTTGAAGTCAACAGCACCCCCTTACAGTATATCATTGAGGTCTGTAAACTGTGAGGCCCAGAGGGATTGGGCAGTTTATTTTCCACATACCTCTGACTTGTCAACCATGTGCATCAGTATGACACAAACACTGAGCACCCACGGACATATAACAGTGTCAAACCTTGTCTTTTGCCAGCTAGCACAGCTAGCACTATGTTTGTTACAGGGAAAGTGTCCACGTGAAAAACAGCCTGGCCCCAATTTGCTTCAATTTCTGCCCTTTTTTACAGTATTTATGTTAATTGGCTTTCCTGGAGATGATCCAAGTCACTCTTTGCAATGTTCTACATCTCACTTGCATTATGGATTTAGTTTGACAAAGAAAAATAGAAACAAAACCAACAAAAACCCTCCAAAAAAACCCGAGCACCAACAAAAAAAGATGCAAAGAGAGAATGGGCAGAGACCAAACCTACAGGCAAATGTAAGACTTATCAAGAGGTATGTTAGTCTATGAACATCCAGAGGGTCAGCTGGTCTACAGTAACTGCTTGTGCTCACACTGATTCCCCAGTGTAATGCTACCAGACATGTGCTGGAGAATAAGTGGACAGATGCTTGTGACACTTGTGATGCAAGTTCTCCCCCTACCTTGCCTCATGAAAATGTGTCAAGAGCAAATAAAACAATAGAAGGGGAAATTTCCCTTGAATTCTGCTGCAGAGACTCTACAGAGCCAGTGCTCATCCAAGATTCTCATTATGCAAGTCATTTTGCTGGTAAGGCAGCCAGAAAGGCCCTCAGACTCATAGAAAACTGAACTACTGGATGGCTTTTTATAACTGTGTGAGTCCTGTCACTTTAATGAGCAGCTTGTCGTCTTCGTAGTATATATCTGATAGATATTTAAGTACGTGAAGTTCAGTATAAAGCCACATCTGTGCTGAAATTAAAAAAAAATTATTATCAAATAGACACAAAAGGCTGGAAAATTTTAAATAAGATTTTAAAAAGCCAGTGTAAAGAAATCAAATTATGTGTAATACATTTAGTCCTTTACAAACTTTGTGGTACTTTCTTGGTTTTAATTTTTTTTTTCTCTACAGACACCTGCCTCTCTTATAAACAGACTCTCTTTTAAAATGTCCCCTATTTTATTTTTTCACGTCAAATTTTATTTCATCAGTATCTAATGAATTTCAAGACAAAGGTCCAAAAAAACGCAAATATATTTTTAAAGATGGATGAAATTGCAACAGAAAAATATCTTCCAAAAAGAACACTTCCCTCAAAACATGCTTCTCTCTTGACTCTGCCTTCAAAACCCAAAATTAGACCGAGAAAGTTTGCAAATCTTTGACAGTGTTCAAGTAAAAATCTGAAATTTAGGCCATTTTCAGGTTTGCTTCTGTGCTCAAAAACACCTGCCTTAACTGACTGTAAATCCAATTGCAGTGACTACCTTCTCCTCCTCTAACTGTCACTTGCTACTGTTCCGTGGTATCTAAGTCAGGCAGTTTGTGAATTAATTATGAGGGGGTGTGTATTTTCTTTTTCTGAAGAACAGTGAAACTAACATTTCTCACTTCATGTCTGCCAGTGTCATTATGTGCACATTCTTCATCCCTTTCCAATCAGATTGGAGCCTCGCTATAATTTTCTAACTCCAGATCTGCTACTCATTCAGCAACATAGTCTCTGGCCATGTACAGAAGAAAATCACTGATCTTTCTGGATTTTTTAAAAAAATAATGTAATTTTAAGTGCTTTAGACACTAATTGCACAGCCATGGCAGCCATTGCCTAGCTGGATTGGCTTAAAAGCTTCATGCAAAATGCTGATTTGCAAATTAACTTGCCTTGGCAACCAGGAGAGATGTCAATTTGAAACTAAGTGGCGGTATATCATTTCACCTCAAAAGGCCGGGGTTTGCTGAAAAGTGATACACACATTCTCGTGATGAAGGATTTGTTATGCTATTGACCATTGACATAAGTAAGTAAGAAACCATTATCCCGAGGACAAAAATAAAAATAAATCAAAGCTCACTTTCCAGCTGTCTATAAGGAGAAGAACTTGCTATTGATGTAATTTCTGGCTAAAATTACTCAGATATGTGCCAGCTGCTTTGTCAAAAGCAAGGGTCTGCTTACTGAAGGCACTATGGCTACTTGTCTAACCAGTGATAAAATCCAAAAGAAAACCTTTTTTAAGGCTCTCCTTACAAATAGGGACACCAAAACATTTGACACTGACACATGCACAAATCTACACCCCATTAATTTCTTTAAAGAAAAGCCTGTTTGCAAACATGATCTTTTTATTGCACTTATGGGGTGTTGCATGAATTTAGGATCAGAGATACATGAATTGCCCCATGAAACTGAGAGTTCATGTTGGTTGGATTGAAACTGAATGACATGATCATGATTTGGATGGGCCTGTGCACGGAGTGACAAACAGCAGCACTGTTTGCATCACCATGTATCATCTCACAATGAAGCTATGGTGAAAAGGCTCTTTGTTCTGGGAACCCAGCCCAGACAGAGGAAACTGTGGGGAGAAGAGAAGAAACTTCTCTTGCTTTGTCTGTCCTCAAAGCTTGTCAACTCTGAGGCTGCTGTGTGCAAGCCCTTGCTCATAGAAGGGAAGGCAGGTGGCTGACAGCGACGTGGAGCTCAGACCAATCTCTTTCCCTGCAGCATTTATTTCCTATATCTCTTCTCAATCCCTTTCTTCCAGAGCAAAGCAATATTGCGACACAAACAACCCTGCCTGACCCTTCAGGATGATGGACAAAGCAGCAGGATGGGCGGTGTGTCCCTGTGTGACTGGGAGTCTGTAGGGATGTCCAGGCACCTCCGTGCCCCTGGCAAACGGTGCAGGATGAATCCCACCGTAGGACATCCCCCTGCAAACCTGAGAGGGGGCAGGAACCCCACCTCACCTCAGGAGGGGTGGTTATTGAGCACCCGCATGTTGGACGGGAGAAGTTTGTCTCAGTCCTTTCAACTCTGAAAGCTACATTTGTAATTCGTCTGAATGGAAATATTTTGGAGGATGAGAAGGAGCAAAATAGATTTTTGGTTTTGCTGACAGCCCTGTGGTTTAACAGTGGCCTTGGACACAGAAAGCCCAGGATTATGTTCCCCCTCTAGCTAACTCTGAGTAATCACATCTACAAATCAGTGGTGAATATGAGTAATTTGTGATTCAAGTTGAGAACAGACTTCAGTCTGGGTCTTTTAGCGTTCCTGCCTGTGTTACACAGACATACATGTCTGGGTATTTTTGCCATTTTCACCAGGAAAAGAAAATCAAACCAAACCAAACCAGACACGAAGACATGAAGTCTTGAAAATTAGTGTAGCATGGAATTATTGTTCTCCAGTCAGCTTTAATTGCTAGTGCAGCAATTGATGATTAGAATTCAAAAATTCATATCCCACAAGTATTCTTCAATTTTTATTTATAATTTGTCATCCCAGCAGATCCTCCTTACAGTAAGTTTATTTATCAGAGTGTTCATGGAAAGTAGAGCCCAAAGGGGATGTAAATCCAAAGTAAGTGAATTTGTTTAAATATTTAAATCAACATTTGTGTGATGTATTATTCTAGTCAGCATTCTGGAGCAAAGTAGGATGAAAAATAATTTTCAGAAAAAAATTTAAAGATGGAAATTAATTATAATTCAAATGCTTAAACTGTACTATGTAAAGAATAATTCTTTTTTCTATTTTGAATTGAGAAATTTGTTAACATCTATTACAATAAAGTATTTACATCATTAAAAAAAATGTTTAAAATTCAGTGCTTGAACTCAGTAACAAAAAATTGAATACAAAGTCAAACTTAAAAAGTATTTCCATGCTTTCAATTATTTATATTTTTTTTAATACAATTCAGATACTTCTATTTTGGACTTTGAATTTGCTAGAAAAGGTTAAATTAACTTGAATATTTTCCAAATATATTGAAACATGATACTAAACTAATGCAGTGAAAATTTAATTATAAAGTCTGTGCAAATGCATTATAATAAGGGGTTTTTTTCATACAGAATGGAAAGTATATGCGGTCTTGTAAGCGGACTTGCACTGTTGCTTAGTATCTTAATCTTGTCTTTTGGTTTTGAAAAAGAAAAGGAAATATTTTTAACTGTACTAAAAAGTCTGTGAAGTGGGTGGGGAATTTCGGGAGGGTGACTGTAAAACTCCATGCTCACCCCAAATGTATTTATGTACAGCTGAACAGCTTTTTGTCATGAATTCTTCTCAGCCGTGTTTGCTGCTTACCTGCCGTCAACGCAGCAGGAACCAAAGTCATCTATGTCTGCTGCAGTTATTTCAATTCTTTTCTTATTAAATGTGTGTTTCAAATGGCTGGCACCACAGATTACATTCCCAGTAGACTCTTAGACTTTTGCTTAAATTCATGTAGATCGAGAGTTATCCTAAAATCAGCAAGACATTCTCATTATGTAAAGTTAAGCACATGTTCAAGTGTTTGTATTATCAGAGCTAATCCATAAAATTGAGAAGGAAATAGAATACACAAATATACAACATTTTTATAGGAACCTATAACTGTATAAACTTAAAAGCAATGGGTAGTTTAAACATGTATGTGTATGTATCATATATGTTTGTATTAAATTGAACTGGCTCAGATTTTGAAATTGGCATCATCGGTGCTAAATACATGCCAGAAATAAATATATAACTCCTTTTTCTTCCCAAAAATGGGTTGCAGTAATACTTGTTGCAAGGAGATGTGATTTATGCTGTGTTGGGCCCTGTGGCATTATATTATTTATTTATTTATTTCTGAAAGAATCCCTAATCCCTGCTTAATTTTATGAACTGTCAAAATGATTCTAAATATCTCTCTGGTTTGCATTTTCACCTCAGGACAGGAGTCCAGAGGTACAGATTTGTTGTACAACAGTGGACTTCAGGCAATTTTCATCTTTTAATGCCTACAGCATCCAAGGTTGAATTTGTAATAATCACCAGATTATCTCTAAAGGATCTTCCTGTTACACTTGTAAATAGTTTTGCAGGAAAATGCAAAAGATATAGAAGAAAAATAATTGATTAGATGCAGGAGATCATTTTGTCACATAATCCCAGATGGAAAAGAAAACAAATGTGGATTTCTTTTTTTTTTTTTTTAATGACAGTTGAAAGATACTATGGGAAAGGTGCTTGCTATTCTTGTTAAGTCATATGCTGGTCTTAGTCCCCTGGTTAGATATTAAAATGTCGTAAGAAAATGTGCAAAAATAACACTCTGAATTTTACTTTAGAATAGGAATGGATTGTTCAAGTGGTGTGTACAACCATGACAGCTAACAAAGTAATGTGCCTACACTGCTATTGATACGGCAGGTATAAGGAAAAAGAAGGTGCGAATATAAGTTAACTCTAGGTGAGATTCTTATTATTTTTAATAGAATATGAATATACTTCCATTATATTTTAGGGAGCTATGAACTAATTTGGTGATAATTAGAGCGAGAAAGGGAAACAGAATATGGCAACAAATTCCACATAGTAATTGTCTATGTTAAAGTCAGGTGATGGGAACCATGAAGATTTAATAACTGTTGATAAATATTTATTATTGGTATCATAAATGAGGTCTAATTCAGGTATAATTTGTGGCCTGTGAAAATTTTCTGTAGTTTGTATTTTACTAAGAGATTGAACCGCTTTTCTTTCTCAGAGCTGGGATGTGATTCTGATTTTGCTCATATTATAGCAAATTCAATTGAATTCCACTTATGGCATCATTTGAAATTGACACCAAAATAACTGATCAAGTCAAGGAAGATGGACTGAAAAAATGTTTAGGATCTGCCTTTGATTTGAACTTTTTCTTCCTTTATGCACTTCACGTAAATCTCAATGTTTTAAAAGGGGAGGTATGTCCAGGACAGAGGATGGATGGCACTTAGCCTGCAAGTACAGAAGCTTTAATATGTGAAAGTGGGACATGGGAAGCCACAAGTGTGTTAAGGAAACTTAGAAAGGATGGTCCTGTGGGCAGGTCAAGAGGCAAAAAGAATTGATCAGAGTTTCTGTGTCTGGACACTCTGCATTTGGGGGTAAGTCAGTGTCTGTTGCAGAAGGGAATTGAGAGTTGAATGACATAGTTAAAGGTTTAGTACACAGGGATGAAAAAAAATGGAAAATAATGAAGATGTATTTCCTATTTTTCCTGCATCTAAGGGATTCAAGCTTCAGATAGGGTAATAGAAAGTAATCCAGAGATAAAATACCTGTCTATTGCTCAGCAAATACAGCATTTATTGTTGTAAAGTAATACACTGAAGTCACCCTGTATAGCCTGTCTCCTGAAGCACGTGTTGGGCAACCTGGAGAAACTCGGTCTGTCTCCTGTAGAGTTTTCTTGTTGCTTAGAAACACAGGGTGTCCCATGCACCTTCATTTGTACTTGAAGAAGAAAGAACATTTCTCTTCTCTGAGCTCCACCCAAAACACCATGAAAGAGACCAAAACTTATGAACCTGGGGAATAATTAAAAGAGAGACAGCAGCGGAAGGGTAGAACATGAAATCTCTCTGAAGCAGCACACATATCTACTCTCATCCTGCTGCTGAGGACAAAATGTCATAAACTTAGGAAATTCTAGCCCTGATTTATTGCAGAAGATTGAAATATATTTTTTTTTCACTTGTATGTAGTTAGCGGTGTTAAAATGAAAGTCAAAAAAGCCCCAACAATATAAAAGTAAAAACCAAACCAAGATATTGAAACTGCATCTACTTTCTACTTGTGTGTTTTGATGAATGTAGGAGAAAGCATTTGGGAAATTTGAAATTGGGGAGCCAGGTGATCGAATTATCATCTTTGTCCAGATATATAGGGACATTAGGTAGTCATCAAATATTGATGATGCATTAAAGGTATAAGAATAAGGCAGAGCACTCCATTTGTTTGTTTTGTTTGGCCAATGTGTTAAGTAGAATAACTTAAGAGAAATGTTAGAATTCATCCCTTCTACTCCTTTTGTTAACAGGTTAGCACTCGACCAATTCACATATCTAAGGCTTTATGTATTATTAATCAAAAGAGTTAAAAAGTCAATCCAATCTGGTTATATACAGTAGTTCTTGTGGTTTTCAAACCTTTAAATTATTTATGGTGTCATCACTTTCCCAGTGGATATCAGGCTAGTTGAGTGTCTGGAATCAGAATCCCACTGGGAAAAAAAGAAACATAGTCAGAAAAAGTAGTAATTTTTTTTTTAATAATAGCAACTCCAGCCTATTGTATCATCACTATCAGTCTCTAGAGAGATCATTTCTCTGAAAGAGAAGTTTTTCTTATACGAATCCTTTTGGGATCAAACAATCCTGCCAAATCTATACCTACATATTGTTCTAACTGGATAAGGGAATGTGTCTGTGCACACGTGGAGGTTTTTTCTGTTTCTTTTGAAGGGGTAAGCCCCCACAGTTGATCATTGTAATCTGAAATGGCTTTTTTTTTTTATTATTTTTTGTAAGTAGGTCTCAACTTAATTCAGCCATTCTTGATTATGTGAATACTGGGAAATCTACTTTTGAGCTTTTTCATCTTTCTAGGTATTCAAGAATATAATAAAAAAGTGATTTAAAATAACATATTTGATTTAAAAGTATGTTAGAGAAATAATGACATTATTTTATGCAATAGAATACCAGATTCTGCCTTCTAAAGTAAGGGACTTGACTTCTATTATTGAATAGACTGCTACCATATATTTAACATATAACCTTTTTTCAGAATTAAAAACCTCCTTTCAACCCAGAAAATCATATATTCTTTCTCCATGCAACACAGGGTCATTGAAGACCAGGTGTATGACAGATACTCTGCTAGTTCCCCAGCAGATTATCAGTTTCTATACCTCTTTGTTTTGCACTGTATCTTGCAATCAGTGTCCCATGCTAAGCCTTTTTTTTTTTTTCTTGAACCACTCAATACATTCAAGAAGCATCAGCGAAGAAAATTGTCCTGTGAGCTTTTACAGCAGCTGATTTTCCCTTTAGCTGCCAGCTGTCCATACCCAGACTTCAACCAGGTCCACAATTCTTCCTGTTGCATCCAGATCCTGCTTTCCACTTGTCAAGGAAACTTTGCCTCCTGACTCGACAGCAGCCTGTAGAGTTGCTAACAGAATGGAGTGAATGACAAGGATGAATTTCTGCATGCAGTCAGCCAGCCAACCTAGCAACCTTCTGCTGGGGTTCAGAGTTATGCATTTATATAAACTAAGACTGGCCTTAAATGTAAGTCAGGGAAGTAATCTTTCCATGAATGTGAAATATTTATCCTACCATTATGAAGTGAGACTGAGAAAATCTGGTAGACAAGAGAAGTGGACATCTCACTTACAGAATCAAAATTTTAGCCGCTTATTCCTTTAAAAACAGAGACAAAATTTGAAACATAAAATTTAGTAGTATAAAACAGGAAAAAAAAAAGTGAAGGATTTAGGTGCATGCATATCATAAAATTCCCTCAGTACCACTAACTCAGCTGTATTGATGACACATATTGACTCATATTCTGCTTTCAGCAACACTTGTGTAAATCCAGTGCACTGCAACTTCAGTCACTTCGGAGCAATTGCTCTTGATTTACACTCGTGTAACTGACAGCGTTTGACCCTTAGACTATACATATATCTTAAATTATGCATTTAGCTTCCTGAGCCACCACTGAACAATAAGGCAGTACATATATCATCTGGTATGTACCATACATCAGTTTAATGTGGACATTTTAGTTTTTCAATTCTTCCACTCTTGTGCTGCCATTCTGATACTTGAAAGAGTATTAAATTTTTGTTATACACACACACACACACACACAGAGTCACTTTTAAGAAATTTGTGAGATCCTTAGATCATGTATGGCTCCAGAACGCTGTGCATTTCTCTCATCTTTCCTCAACAATGTGTGTAAAAAGTGGTTAAACTGTATTAATTGATCTTAATTAGCAGTCTCCATGTGATCGGAACCAATATTACTGTTCCTAATAAAGGATATTCCTCTCCTAGCTCCTATCTCCAATCAGGGACACGGTTGCCTGCTGAACACATGGACATGTCTCAGCACAGGTTTACTGAGATGAGTAAAAAGAGCAGGGGAGCCCTGGGTCCTGTGTTGTTTTTAGCCATGTTTATGAAGCAATTTCTCTCTTTATGTGGTGGGGTCACACCTGTGAATGTCTTCTTTTCGCAGAGCAGGTCTGTCTGAATTTCGCAATATCAGCCTTATCTTGCCAATGCTCTGCCTAGTGCCAGCTTGCACAGTGATTATCCTGCAATCACATTCCCAGAAACTTCTGCTGAAAACAAAAGGTGCTTCCAGAAATACCTTGAGAGATAAATAACACATCAGCTTAGGCACTCTGCTTTAATTTCCTCTGAAGACAACTCCTCCTGAACAGTTCCAAAACACAATGACCCCAAATAATTATTCTGTCCTATAGTCACCCTTTTTACAATGAATACATTGTAGCCACAGTGAAGATGAGGCCAAGAGCAGAAAAATGGTACACATCTTTGGAAACTTAGAAATGCTCTTAAGCTTTTGGCTCCATTTTTCTCTCAGTAATATAGAGCACTTCATTCTAGTAACACTTCAAATTTCCACAGACTTCTTTCTAAAGGCACTAAACCTGCAGGGCTTGAATCATTTCTGTGGTTCCTACAGGCTTCCAAGAGGCAGATATTCTCTGCGAAAATATTAAAAGAAGCAGGCCTATTTTAAAATTTGATTCCTGAGTCATGAAAATAGGAATTAATTTTATTTGTAAGCAAAATCAGAGGGAAAAGAGAAGAAAGTTTAACAGAAAAGCAATAAAATTTTGGACAGTTCACAAGGTCTAGCAGCCTGTGGGCCAAACAATAAGCAATTTGTTGAGGAAGAGAGAATAAAGACATTCTTTCAGGCTGGCCGGCTGGCATGGTGAGCTGCCCATTGTGCTGCTGGCTGCGAGACCTGGGATTAAGGAGCAACTCAGGTTCCCAGGCTTGGCACCAATGGAAACTCAAGTTTATGTATTTAGTCTTTGAACAGAAGAAGAGGTCACAGTTCAGTACCATTTGAGAGCTGATCTACCAAACAGCACTAGTACTGGCTCCAGAGGATGAATGTTCATCTGCCCATTTGGTCAAAGGTGAGCTGCCCTAATAATGCCTCTAGCAAGGTAGAAAAGATAAAAAAGCTTGCAAAGCATAGCTGGAATGGGGGAGGGACACTCTTTCAAGTGATAGGCTGCAGTGAAAAGGCAAAATACAGTCATAACGACAATCTGCTCCATGAAAGTCACTCAGTGCATTAGAATCAAAAAATGCAATATACAAAAAAATACATTTAAAATATTCTTCAGTTGTTAGTGCATTTTTTTAAATCAGATATATTTCTGCATTAAGAGAAGCAAAGGGAGAGAAAGAAAGGGTGCTTCTTTGCTATACTAAAATGTGTTTTTTCAAAATATAAAAAATAAAGGCAGAAAAGCAGGAACAGAGTAATAAAATCAAAATAGTTATCAATTATATATTGCAGGGTTAATCACACCAAATGCATTCCTTAAGAGTCAATAAATGGCAAAAACTAAGCTACATTAGCACCTCTAATATCCAGAAATTATTACATTCTGATGACTATGTGGAGCACTAACTTAGGAACTGACGTTCTCTGTGGATAGGCATTTGTTGTAGATATTCCAAAAGAAGAAAATCCCATTCTCCAAAATGATAGCTTTGTCTGAAGAACTCAAATGATCAGACCTTTTTTAACTGCCCCAATTAATTTAAATACTTACTGGAAATGCAGAATGAATAATAGTAAAAATTTTACATTGATAACAGACAATTTAGTAGAAGAATTTAGTTCTTTGTTGATACTGATTCCTGTTTTGATAATTGTATTCAGATCTCGGGGAAATTTTAATAAATTAGTGATCCAATCTCATGCTCATATTTAAAAATTAAGTTTCCTGAGTCATGTACACTGGAACTCTACACTTAATGGTTTTTTTCACTTCCCGAAAATATGCACAGGGTTGAGTTTTTCCAATATGTATCTCAGAAAGAAATGTTGATGCTTGCATGTGTGAATGGGAAATTTAAAAGGTCTAGAATGAAAGGTACATGTAAGAATCTAAAAAATCCCCAAAGAAATAATCAACAACCAACAGCTGCACCACTTGAATGTTCATGCTCACTCTGTGAAGAACAATGAAGACAAAAGTGCAGTTAAGCAAACAGGAAGACTTGCACATTTTTCCCTAATGAATACATTGGAGATAAATGAGTCTGTTTATGAGCATCTAGTGGACAGCAGAAGTATCTAAATTCGTCATCCCCTCTGGGGTATGAACTGAGTCAGGACAGCAAAATCTGGCCTTAGGAGAATTGCTCATTAAAGGCATTAATTCCAGTTCTACCTTCTTAAGATAAACAGTAAATTTCAGAGTCAGGTTTCCCTGGTAAGAAGTTTCCAGGATTAGCAATTTAAAAACTCTCCAAAGCATGATGTTGCATGAGGGCTTGTGATTCACTCCACCTTTTGATTTTACATTAAGCTCTTCTGTTTGATATTTTTCTCTTCTTCAAAAACAGACAAAATAAATAGTCTTTTACAGAATGAGACCACAGGGTAACCAGGCGGAAGAATTATAATAAGAGACATTATGAAAGTCTGTAATTATTGGTTTGAGATGACACTTTGGGTTTGGTCCTTCAGCTTCTGCTGATGTAAATTAAACCCAAGGTCCAGCCCAGAAGTGGAAGATAGTACAGCACAGGAGTCAGAGGACCTGCTCTCAGCAGAGTATTTCTGCATTTGCTTCTGAACAGTGATGCCTGCAAACTGCTTGGCCTCAAATTCTCGCTAAGAGTTTTCCAGACAGCTGTAATTGGGAGAGTTTCTTAAGTCAACTGAATGCTAAGCCTTCTTGCCAGCAGGAAAGCTGGAGAGAGGAAAGATGCTCCCTCAGTTTTAGCGGGACTCTGAACCCCTGGTGTCAAAGAAGAACCATCACATTTTCCTCACAAGGAACACAGTGACAAATAGCATGAAGAGTCAGTGGCATGGCCAGTGATGGCCAGAGGTGGCATGCCTTTAGAAAACTTGTGTCTGATGAGGTCATGGAGCTTGCTGTGTATGGTATCATTGATTCAAGTCTGTAAGTCTGTCCTAAATGAAGCAGTGTCAGTCTTTGGCTTGAAAGTTTCTTTGCAGTAGATACCACATCCTCCTCTAGGCTTTCACTGTACCTATCAGCAAGGGAAGGAGGGAAGACTACCACGATGTAGTAGTCACTGTGTCTGAGCACTGCTGTGAGAGCAATATGAAACAGCAGTAATTAATAATCCACTTTGGGAGCATAGTTCAGATTAACTTTGTGAGGAACTTGTGAGCTTGAAAATCTGAAAAAACCTTCAAGCCTTCAAATCTGAGAGAACAAATCATCTACTAATTATTTATGTTTTCTTTTTTTTAATTTCATTATAGATAAACTTTATGTTATAGAGCTTAGAAAGGGGTTTTCCATCTCTTTCTTTCTTGGTCTTTTCGTGCTTTCATCTTTGCTGCAATTCTGCTCCTCTCCAGTGTCAGCTCTCACACATCTCTCATCTGTGCATTTTGATGCATGCCTGTCCTATGACTGCTGTCACCTGCATGTGCCTGGTACAGGCCCCACATGACAGCCCTCCCCTTTTCTCTTGCTGCCTCTCTCTCTTTCTCAGACCACAGGGGCCACATGATCACCACTTTCTCAGTGTGGCATTTCCTTCTGTGCATTGCTCTCGCGTGTTGTTTATCTCTCGGAAGGATTGCAGCTATAGATAGCATCAGTGGAACTGTATCTGTCTAGGAGCAGATGTCTACCTCTGCCCTATCATCTTAATTGCCCTGCTGTGGCTCACCTACCAGAAGCCATTTTTTTTTTTCCTGTCTTACTTTTTTTCCCCCTCCAGTTTTGCAAATGATTAGTTCAAAACCAGCAGGACTCAGCTTATAGTCATAGGAGTTAGCTAGGCATATTTAATCTCTTAAGGAGAGAGAATCCCTTTGGTTCCTAACCCACTGGACAGTATTTTCTAAGTTCTTTGAGGTTTTTGTCTTCTATTTTCATTTTATAGTGAATTAAGTAAACATTACTGAAAGAGAAACTAGAGAAGTAGGAAATTATTATAAAATATCAGTCAAAACCAAAGTGTTACAGTCTGGACTAGGAGGATAAGAAAGTAATGTAAATAACTATATATGGCAGAGACATACTCTTACCTGTTTCTAGGGTGTTGATAATTTTGAGTTTGATTTTTTTTTTTTTTTTTTTGAGAGAAAATTCAATCACACAGCGCTTCAGAAGATTCTTCTATGTAAAAAAAAATTGAAAGGTATTCATTTGGCAGTCTTAAATACAAGTGATCCAAATTATACCTTTCAGTCATTCTAGTCTTACATTGATTAATGGTAAAATATGGATTTGTACTAGTTTGAGACTAAAATTTAGACTATGGGAAAGTAAAAAAAAAAAGAGAGCTGACAAATGATTTTTCCATTTTGCGTTGCAACTACTTTAACCATTTTGTAGAGGGCTGAAAAAAGTGTTTGTATCAGAAAGCTACACTTCAATTATCTATGTTTGCCTTGTGACGAAGATAGGCTTGAAAAGTATCCAGGCTTCAGTTAGCTCAGACTTAGCCTTAAGTTCACAATAAAATTTGAAAAGTTAACAATAAAATTAGAAGTTTTTGAAACCATATGTGGAAAGGGCTTAAAATACTAACCTAAAAATATTTGGTCCTTTTGACGAAGTAACACAAATAAAGTATTTTAACAGGTGCTTACACATCAATATACACATTTACTGTTAGTGATAAATTAAAATTAATCAAATTTATATCCTATCTATGCTAGCATATAAACTACTACAATTATTTCCAATCACAGGCAATACAAATCAACAGAAAGTAACACTCTGATGTACCAAGCTAGAAGAACTTCTATTTTAAGAACTTATGTGCATATAAACCATATTTTGCACCTCCCATCTTTTCTCTGTTTTTTAATAAGGACCTTCCAATGCAGGATGGGGATATCTTGTACCCAGCATCAGGAATGTGCCTGCCACAAGACATCTATCAGATCTCTTTACAGAAATTTTGGCAAAGTTAAATTAATTTTTAATTCCTTACTCACTTCCCCCTCCACCCCCCTTGCCCCTGCCCCATGACAATTATGTTCTGTTTTGCTGCATTTAATGTCTTAAGATATCTCCTCACTTCTTTAGTCTCTTGAGAAAAGCTGAAGCTCTTTGTGCTGTATTTCAGGCACCGAATTAATAAAAGTTTCAAAATAAGTCAAGTTCAGTGCAGAGTCTTCATCTGGATTTCTTTCCTTTACTGTTTCACCTCAGTTTTGAATACAGATTAAATTAATCCAGAACTGCCTTTGTAAAGACAGTATCTTTTTACACATCATAATCATTTCGGAAGAGTCAGCAAAATAAGAGTTTTTTTACAACAGCAGCAGCAACAGCAAACTAGTACAGTTTTGGGAGGTGAGGTTCAATCTCTCTTGGTATCTTATCAGAGCTGTTAATTAAATTTCATTTGATAATATTTACCGCAGGTCATGTTGAACCCTCCACCCTCCCCTTTACAGATATACACACACACAGAGACACTAAAATGTCAGACCTCAGGAAAGAAAGTGAAGATTTTAAATCTATTTGCAGTTCTACTTTCAGAGTCTTCATCTGATTTTCAAAATTCTTAGTGACAAAACAACAAAACAGAAAGTAAGATTTAATCAAGACAGTGTTACTATCAGGTTGATTTTTGGTAATATAAATGATTAATATTTAGTAGTTAAAAATAAACTCATAAATTCAACAAAAACCCCTAAGAATGAGCTCCACTTATTTTACTTAGAAATATAAGTAAAATTACAAACTTAGATAAAACTATGGGTCAGTCAGAGGCTTTCTGATCCTGGAGAAAGATGTAGCTCTTTATCTGCCTTTCTCTTTAACTTAAAAGATCTCTAGACACTTTTGCTTGATTTCAAGTAAGTGCCCCTTTTTCTGTATTGATGTCCATTTTATCTGACCACCGCAGCAGAACCAGAGGGTACCCACATTTCTCTAAATTCTTCAGGGCCTGAGCTAGCTTTCCATTAATGTCCATTATTCACAGTGACTATTTATTTCGATATTTGAGTCCTAATAATTCTAGAAAGCCTAGATATCTTTTCATTTTGCTGCAGTGAGCAATAACAGTAAGAAATAATTTTTGCTGTAAAATATTTGGGGTAATGCTATCTGCTAAGTCTCCTGCTGCCTTGGGAGACAGACAACAGTCATTGAACACTTTCTCAGCTCTACCACTGGTATTCTGTGAGGTGTTTTGCACAAGTTACTAGATTATTCTTATGTTTCTATTATCTTTTGGAAAAGAATGTGAGTAATAAAACTTCTTTCCACTTTTTTTTTCTTTTTTTAAATCTTTCTTTATTAGATTTTAAGTTTTTAAAATACTGAAGCTGGCTTTAGTGTGTCAGCAGAACTGGGCTATACAGTATCTTAGAATTTCTAACCATTCTATAATCCTAGTAATAAGAATAGTAAATATCTGAATGATTAATTGATGTGAAGAGGAATTTGGAGCTAATCTTAAACCTCAAATGAATCCAAATTTTTTAGATGGCAGTAGTCCAGACATTCAGAGCCATATCTGAATTTCTTTCAAGTATGAAATGTTTGGGTAGTTCAAGCCCAAAGGACTTAATTATCTTCATGACTAAACTTGTAGTATCTCAATGGAATTGGAAATTCCTCCCTATTTATGCAAGCAAAATAGGGCTACATGTAAGAACAATGTGAATCAGGAGAGTGGGACCAGGCCACCATGTGTTCACTATCATGGGCCATAGCTTAGGAAAGTGAGCTGCAGAAGAAGAACCATTCAGAGAAGTGCTGCCCAACATCCCCTTCTGGTCATTTCTGCCTCAGCAGCCACCCAAAGCAGATCCATTTAGTCTCTCACTGTTATTCCCCACTGATAATAGCATTATGTGATTTGAATGTGGACAGAAGGTTCGTTCTTCACACCTCTTCCCAATTTTTCTTTTCCTGTTTCTGGTGTGACAACAAATTTTGGCAACATACAGTGTCAACTGAGCCAGTATCAGCATGCACTATTATTACACTGAGTACAGTATCTAGAACCACTGTTGTACGTGCACATTATTAGTTGCTCAGGCCTGTGCTTCTGATTCAGTGTGACAAATAGGAAGAATTTTGGAAAACTCAATCTGTGCATCTAAAAGTGGGTAGAAGAAGCTGGGTAGCTGAGGAAGTGTTTCATAACGCATAGGCACTATAAACTGACTCAGCACGGATGAATACCAACTATTCTCTGACAGAGAAAGGAAGAAGTGAATGCAAGCCTGCGTGAAGTGCACTGGCTGACCTCCTCAGACGACAGGGCATTGTGGCTTTAGAGATGAACCTTCTTTCCCAACCCCTGAGTTCACCTTACTGACCAACTCTGTAAAATTTCGGTCAATTGTAATGATATCTGCAGATGAAATCTGTCCATCTGGTGACTCTCAGTGGGAAAACAGTTTAACACAGAAAACTTTGCCTTCCACGTGTGCTAGGGAATTATTTCTTTTCCCACTTTTTAAACTGTTTGGGGTTTGTTTTCTATTTTGTCTGGTGTTGCCCCTGTAACATCTAGAGTACATACACAGTTTTACTGGAGCCCCCTTATTGTCCTTGTAGACTGCAATTAGAAGGAGAAGACACAGGGATTACATAGACCTTTCCCTGATTATAGCAACTGAACTCTGTTGGCCCAGTTTTAAAACATCCCCATAGATAGAAGAGAACTTCTGAAGATTGCTACACCATCCTATTACCTGTTTGTTCTGTGGGGAGGACCTACTGTTCTCAAAAGAGTCAAACTGGCTCTTCCCATTAGCAACAAGTCTATAATTACCAATGTCTTTCATGAACTAATGGCAAAAAATTATAGAAATAACTATATTTTCTGCATAGTCCTGAAAAAAAATTGTTTTCAGAAAGGTGTTCTTTTAAATATTTCATAAGAATGTGTTGATTTTAATGATTTCTTAAGGGAAATATTTCATTGATTTAAAATCAAAATAAAATAATTCATTTCTGCTTTTGTCATCCAAATTTATCCTTCTAACATTTGTATTTTATTCTGAATTAACATCTAACATCAAATATACATTCAATATTTCAAACTGGTCAGTAAAAATATTTTTTACTCTACTGAAGCAATTTAACAATATCAAAACAAATGTATTACTCCAGTTATTGGAAATAAATATTTTTAGAAGTTCTCTCTTGTTATTCTGTGAATGTGGAGTTCTACATTTTGTCCTAGCACAAAGGGAAAACTTGAAAAGTCAGGAAAAAGTAGTAAAACCTCTCTCATGTTGTCTTAGACACCTCAAATGGCCTTTGGCAACTTAACCATACTGTCCAGCTCTGTCCCTTCAGTACTAATGATGCTCCTCATTTTTTGTGCTTTTCATGAGCCATATTCTTAACCATAACAGATTTTTAAATATTAAGAGTTGTTCAAAGACATTTTTTCCACTAACCAAGACATTGTGCAAAACAAACACCAGTCTTTTAAGTTAGGACATTCTTTATGAGAGGTGACATATTTGAGACATAATAAAGTAAAATTTTATTTACCCACTGAATGATGAAGTCATGGCCATCAGCATTACACAGAAACATTTGTGAATTATATGAGTAAGAGTATCTCAACTTTAGAAAAAGAAATATAGAAAGAAAAAATATAAATTACTTGGCCTGTCATTAGGGAAGCTATAGCAATAGCAGCAGGGAAGAGGGGAAAAATCCAAAAAATAAAAGACAGAGAAAAGGGTAATATCTGATTAATGGAGTTTGTAGATTGGAAAGCCTATCTGTGGTTCATTTAAACATGAATACCTAATGCAAGGCTAGGCAATCCCTTATAGCACTGACTTCTAGAAACTATAAAAAAAGATCATGCTTTAGTCCTGCCATTACTTTGCCTTGATGATAGGGGAATATGAATGCTGTTTGAAAGATAGTACCATTTCTTTGATACATCAAAAAGCACTCTGCAGTAGACTACTACTTTAGTAGGACACTTATAGTCAAAACCAGTATTTGACTATGCTCCTAATGTCATATTACAATGACAAACGCTCAAGGTATATCAATTTAATCTTAGTTCAAAAAAATCTTTTAGTGCTGCTGTAGTGAAGTCAAAATGGACTTTTATAGTTTTTCAGCTTGAAATTGGACAACGAACAACTTTCATAGTAAAAATGAAATGCAGAATATGGCTGAAAGGGTAATCATATTCAGATTTTAAAAATAAAGCACTTGCTACTTATTTGGCACTAAAATTTCCAAATAGGAAGCTATGCTAACAAGAATGACATTACACAATTAAGAATCAAGTCTACTCACTATGAAAAGAGAGTGGTTCTGCATTTCTTGTTCATTTGTTTTATAATGTTTAAAGATAATGAATGCTTTGCAGTGAGTCCTGATATATCTTGACAGAAATGAGAACTAGGCTCACTTCATAGATATTAGGCTGAACAGTTTAGTATATGGCTCAGTACAATGTGAATGAATCTTGAGTCAGCTTGTACTTTTTAAAACTTAATCAGTGTAATCTTTTGTGTTAAAAAAAAGAAGAAAGAAAAGAAAAGTGTTCATTTGTAGTATTACAACATGCAAAAAGTTCTTAAAAAGGATAGGTGTTACCAGCCTCTGGTTTCACCAGATTGTAAAATGATCCATGGAGTGACTCACGCAGTGCAGTCACAGTACCTGGCAGCCAATTTGTTATTCACTGAGAGATATAGGGGTGTACACACACTAATCACCAATAAAATGTTCAACAGGTTTGCCTGACTTTAAAAATATTTCCAAGTCTAGATATGACCCATCAGGAATCAACTATGTAATTTAAATGAGTGGCCCTAGAGATCAAAAAACGTATACTGCAGATAATGTAGGTTTTGTCTGCATGTGTTCAGCCTTTTCTAGGTAACACTGTAACTGCATGCAAAGACAAAAGGTGTGAAATCATCTCACTACAGAAAGCAGGTTTCCTTTTCTGTCAAACATGGCACTTGGAGGTTCTTGTTGTTCAATTCTTACTATATTTGCTGTGTTGGATTGGGAACCCTCATCCCAGGAGGAAAACTGCCTTCCAGCTTCCTCTTTCTCAGATCTATTGGGACTTCTTAATGGTGGCAACAGTGACCAAAAACCCCCAAGTCCAAGTGATTCACAAGTCTGTACAATTTCTCATTTTTCCTTTCCTGTCATGGTTGCAGTAATGAAATTCTGTGGAGTATTGTGGAAGTAAACTATCCAACTCTTTGGTTTGCTTAAGAGGTAGTTTGTGGTCGGGTATCAAAGAGACGTGTCAAATTACCTAACTTTAATTTCAAGTAATTGGTGAACAGAATTACCCTCAGGGTTGAGGGAATTATAAACAACGCAGCTCCTGGTAATTTTCTCCCCTCTGTATAGAGCCAAGTGGAAATTGCTGCTAGTGGGTATGTTACAGCTGCTTGTGACATTCTGAGAAGGTGGATATTTGCAAATAATACAATTCACTTGACCCTCGCTGCTTGGCAATGAAAGAAAAACTATCTGAAGTACATTCTTGGGGTTTGGGTAAGCACTATCCTTCTTTCCTGTGATTTCTGCAATGATCATTTAAGTGCTGGTAATAATTTGAGACAATTTCTTTTGAATAAGTTTTCATATGCGCAGCATTAGCCTAATAAAAAAGACAATCCAGACTTGACCTCAAATGCTGCTCTTTAGCTAACATTATGTCTGCAAAAGAAACATAAAGCTTATACTGACTAGGCAGAAAAAGAAGTAATAATACGTATGATATGCCCTGTATGCATTTTGTTGATTCTAATTGCTATGAAGGGGACAATGTGGAAGAATTCATGGGGTTTTCACTTCCCAAAAGATTTTCTGTTGTCAATTCAAAGGGCCTGATTCTTGTATCACTTACACTGTATTTCCTTGGCTTGGATGGGTTTAATTTTGTTGTATGTAGGAAATGTCAACACACTCTCTACATGGTATTCTATTCTGGACTCTCAAAATCAAGTGAGAATAATTCAAATCAGTTTGAGATAAATACCTGAGCTCAAGTGGTCCCTTTCAGACTTGATTGGCATTAAGTAGGAACCCAGCAGGTCTGTCAAATCCTTTCTTAATATAAACCAGTCAGATTACTTGAGATGTCTCCTACCCTACACTTCTTGTGTTGCTCTGTTTCCTCTGCTGCTCTGATCACTGCTGAGATTGATGGGATTTTTATTGCTTTTATACCAAACTGAACAGCCCATCCACTGGGCCACATGTCCCCTTAAGGGACTTTACTAAGCAGTCTGTTGGCCACAAAAACAACCACCAGTTGCTGAGTCAGTCTCATATGCAGAAGCAGAGGAATGATGACCACACCATTTTAAAGTCCTTGTTTAGAAAGTTAATGTTTCTGGACTGGTATAGCACTTAACAACATGCATAAGGTATATATTCAAACCCTCAAACTGAAACCTTGAAAAGCACTCTGCAGACACACCAGCCAAAGCCTGATGACTAAGAACTCAGCAAGCACCAGTCAGAGAGCTGTGACTATCAGGCCACACAGCCCATGGTTAAAGACAATGGGGCTGAGGTTCCCCGTGGTCCCACACTGCACTCCTGAGGAGAGCAGAAGAAAAAGTGACACAGTCCTCTGTAGGTGAGTTAAGGAATAATCTTTCAGCATATTAGTATGTTATTGGCAAAGGTGTCAGTTGGTCAAAATGTGTAGATCTCAGATTTTGTGGAACAGCTAAGTATATCAGTGCTCAGAAGAAAAAAAACCTTTGGGAAGAGCACGATGTTCAGTCGACTCTACCTACTATTGCTGTCTTTTACAAGGTGAATTGCTATTGTTTGTAAGATGAAACAACCTACTGGGGGGGAGAAATAGGGGTTTAATTTTATGTTCTATATCTTTTTTCAAGGCTATTGTTAAGGAATAAAGGCAACCAAGAAGCACACTCTAAGGCATTGTGTGGCTGTGCCTTGAAATTTTTATTTCAAATAAAAATTGAATTTGAATTCTTATAATACAGAGGATGAAAGGCATTACTGTGTTGACTTCTACATCAGTTCCTGTAGTAATGAAGAGTGGCAATCCAGGCTCTCTCACCAGACAAAGATTTCAGTTTGCATGATGAAGTGTTTCTTTCAAGCTAAGGAGATATCAGATGTGAGATTTTTTACTTTCTGGTGCCACAGGACATTCAGTGTCTTACTAGTTCAACAGGTTTCAGTCTCAACTGCTTGTCAGGGCCTGTACGTTGCCTCCATTTTGTTTGGTAACTGTTCATAATTTAACCTGGGATTGTTCTCTTCTATTTGCAAATGGTCTCTGCCTTCCTCTGTTTTTGTGCCATCCATAAGTGTCTGTGAGAGTGTGTGCTCATGCTTTAGTTATCCACCGAGTTCTATCTTGCAAGCACCCAACTATTTGTCCATCAGGACAGCAATAATTGTGGAGGTTTTGTGGGGATATCTCTGAGGAAAGCCAAAAATATCCCATGGTCAGTTTCTGTGGGTTTCAGAACACACTTGAGAGGCTGAGAGTCAAATCTTGGGCTTGCACATCTTGTTTTATTCCAGTTGAGATCAACAGGCAGATAGAGATTTGGCCCCAGGTGTTTCGAGCCTTTCCTTCCTTTTTAACTACAGATGGCCTTATCACCCCCAAACTGTTTCAAACCCATCAGCTTTCAACTGTGGGAAACTGTGAACAACTGAGCGAAGCCCTGCCCGTTTATGGGAAGCTGCTGCTGCGAGTGTCTGTCCGCACCACTTACACCTCAGCCCCACTTCCTTCTGGCAGTACCCGTTAGCAGCACATGGCCCTCGCCAAACCTGCCCCACCAAAACCTCTTGGTAGGTGCAGGATAGCATTTGAGCTGAACTAGCTGGGCTTTGACATTTCTTTTTCACCTGGTAAAAGCTCTCTCAGGATCTTTCAGTTATTTGATTTTTTTTTCTCTTTATTTATTTATTACTGAGCTATTTGTGAGGAACTGGAGGAGACAAAACTCATTCTCTGTGATTTTCAAACTTCAAGAAAGCTACAAGGCAGGAGGTTCTGCAAGCTGAAGTCTTTCCTTTTTATTTTTGTTCTATTTTATTAGTCACTATCTAATGTTAAAAATTCTTATATATAAAATATTAGTTCCAGTGCATAGTTTCTCCAAAAACTAATTCATTCATGTTTGCAGTATAGCTTAAGACTAAGCGAAGAATTTTCATTTTTCTATTTCTTTCACATTCTTGATAATGCAGAAGTAACATCACAAACCTACTCCTGTCCTTCTTTTCATACTCCTCGCACGGAGAAAATAAAGCACCCTAAAAACATGTAAAGCCTTGAAAATGTAGGAGTGGCTTGAAAAGTAAGATATGTTTCTTTGTTTACAGTGATTTTAGAGTTTATATTCATCAAAATTTCAAGTTCTATGTGTTCAATGCATGCTAAAAACATTTTATTCTATACTGAGATCTAAAATTCTTCTGAAAGTACTTTAGTCCAGTAGATACAAACGTAAAATGATAAAAAACTCCCAGTGAAACTCTCACAACTATCAGCAGGTTTCTCAGGTTAATAAGCAGAAATTTTTCATCAAGAGGGATTTAAAAAAACCTCAAAAGGTCAAGCAGTTTTATAGTTTATATTCAACATTACCATTTTTACAAAAAGATAACTAATGTAACCTACTGCATTTCATTTTTAATTAACATTAAAAAGTAAGTTTTAGTTTAATCCTGTTCTCTAGTTTAACTCAGCCTTAGGTTATACAGGAGTCTTAGGAGTGACTATGTCTTCTGATTTCCCCAGATCTGGTCATTCTGATTTGATATCAAAGTTCTATAATTCTGCATGAGTAATTTCTCCTGAGGTTTACAGTGATATCCTTTCATTGAGAAAACATTTTTTCTCCTCCTTCTACTGTACCCTTTCAAGGTTCGTAAGAAAACTTAGTGTTAAACAAAAAAAATGGGTTATGTTTGCAGTGTCATAGAATAATTAAGATTGGAAAAGACCTTTATTAAAATATAACTATTAACTTATCACAGCCAAGTTCACCACTAAACCATGTTTCCTAAGCACCACATCTAGATGTCTTTTAAATACTTTCAGGGTTGGTGATTCAACCACTTTCCTGGGCAGCCAGTTTCAAGGATAGACCACCCTTTCAGTGAACAAATTTTTTCTATTATGCAGTCTGAAACTCTTCTGGCACAATTTGAGGTTAATTTCAACTTGTCCTATAGCTCATTAACTGGGAGAAGAGACTGACACTCACCTGGCTACTACCTCCTTTCAGGCAGTTGTAGAGAGCAATAAGGTTGCAACTGAACCTTCTTTTCTCCCAGCTGAACAACCCCAGCTCCCTCAACCACTCCACATAAGTGCTTCTCCAAACCTTTAGATTCCCTTCTCTGGACATGCTCCAGCCCCTCAATGCTTTTCTTGTTGTGATGGGCTCAAAACTGAACACAGAATTTGAAGTGCAGCCCCACCATTGCTGAGTATGATCACAGTCCTGCCTGTGCTGGATACACTATTTCTGATATAAGACAAGGTGCCATTGACCTTCTTGGCCAGCTGGGAACACTGTCCAGGTAGACAACATTCAGAGTCTTTCCCTCATCCACTAAGCAGGTCACCTTGGAAAAAAAGATCAGGTTGCTAAAATAGGACCTGTCTTTCTTAAACCAATGCTGACTGGGCCTGATCACCTGGTTGTCCTGTATGTGCTGTGTGTTGGCACCAAAGATGATCTGCTCCATCACCTTCCCTAGCACCAAAGTCAGGCTGACAGCCCTGTCTTTCACCAGATCCTCTTTCTGGCTCCTCTTGTAGATGGGTGTCACATTTGCCAACTTCCAGCCAGCTGGGACCTTCCTGGTAAGCCAGGACCAATGATGAGTGATGGAAATGACTCTGGGACAACCTCTGCCAGCTCCCTCAGTACCCTGGGGTAGATCCCATCGAGCCCCATAGACTTGTGTATGTCTAGGTGGTATAGCAGCATGCTGACCAGCTCTCCTTGGATTGTGGGAGCTCCATTCTGCTCTCTGTCCTTGTCTTCCAAACTTAAGGAGCTGAGTACTCATCGTCCTAGTAAAGGTTGAGGGAAAGAAGGCATGAGTTACCTGAGCCTTTTCCTCATCCTTTGTTACTATGTTTCCCCCTCCATCCAATAAAGGATGGAGATTGTCCCTCCTTTTGGTACTGAGGTATTTATAGATATATAGATATATTGTCTTTTATGGCAGTAGCCAGATTAAATTCTGGTTGGGCTTTGACCCTTCTAGTTTCCTGCCCCCAAAACCTCACAACATCCCTTTAGTCCTCCTGACTGACCTGCCCCTTCTTCCAAAGGTCATAAACTCCTGTTTTCCTGAGCTCCAGCCAAAGCTCTCTGTTCAGCCAGGCTGATCATCCTGGACTAGGGCAGTTCAGAGAGGTAATAACATACCAAGATGTTCACAGAAGTGTTTTTAGCTTGTCACCACTGGTTAGAGTGCAATTTAAACATGAGCATGTCCTCTGAGTCCCATCAAGTTAATAAAGGACATGAGGGGCACTGAAGAGCACTCATTTTGATCTGGCTGAAAAAAAACCCACAGTATTATTTCTTTGCAGTCATTTGCACAATATCTTTTTCTGCTCTTTCAGTCAGGAAGACAGCGATATGACTCTGTTGAGCCATGTTTAGTCATATACATTTTAGGAGAGGTTGGGTTTTTTCGTTTGATAAAGGTTTTTTCTGATTACGAAAGAACACAGACTCTGCTCTGCTTTAAGAGTATTTAATGTTCCAGCTTGGGAAGCAAATTAAAGAATTCCAAAGGAGTAAAAACCCTACTGAAAAGCAACAAAGAAAACAAATTATTATAGCACACAATAAAGCCAGGGCATGAAGAAAGATAGCAACACAGAAATATTGAGACTCACGTGATGCCAAATTACCAGCCACTCTCCTCTGTCCGTCCAACCAGAGACCAAATATCGTGGCTCTGCGTGGAAGGGGCCTGAATTAAGATATATAGAACTCAACCCTCTGGAATATAGTGCTTGAAACAAATATGACTAGGCAGATAGAGGGTGCAGTAAGCAAACCGAAACATCAAAAAAAATTTAAGAAACTAAAACCAAAAAATGCTTGACATGTCACTAAAGGGTGAGAAACTCTCCACAATATAACAATTCTCTGTGCACAGAAACCTCACCTTCAGTGATCTTTATAGTTGATATTGTGTATATTATTTACATCTGATCTTTCAGTTTAGTAAAACAAAAAAGCACCATCTGCCCAACCGCGCTTTCCTTCCAGGAAATTGAAATGAGAACGGATGTTGTCTTTCGTGCTTATTTTTATTCTTTTTTTCATGTTTAACTCTTCGTACAGTCAGCATACACTCAACAAGAAATGTAAACCAACATATTCCTTAGCCCCTCTTTCCCAGTGCACACAGCAAAGGGAGAAGGGAAAAAAAAAAAAAGACAGACATAGAAACATAAAAAAAATCCAACCTGAAATAGATTTCCATGCACAGTTATCACAATTAGAAGATGGGGACATTTATTTTCTATGTTCCTTGGCAGCTGTTTTTTCTTATAAGGCATATTAGTCAAGCAGATAGAAAACAACAGCACAGGAGAGTAGTCAATTAATCAAGGAGTTATCACTCCTTAGAACAAGATACATGCTCTACCTTTGAGATTTCTGAAATGCTAGGGGTAACAGAAAGCCACATCTTTCCTTCCATCCCCCAAATAATCAGGATTATGTGCTTGTTCTTATGTATTTAAGCAAATATGTTAAAAATATGAGGAAGAAAGGCTTTCAGTTATATTTTGATGTATAGGTATGGCAGTAGGGCTACAGAGACTGAGTTGTTGTGGTAGCTGGAATTTTTATGGCAGTTCTCAGAAAATTCTTCAACATCTGTCTGTCCATTTTATAATTTATTTTTTTTTAATGTTGTTATTCCTTGTGTAGTTACAATTAAGGAGCAACGTGCCTATCAGGCATAAATAGTCAGGCTGCAATCATATTCTCCAGGGAATGCTGCTCTTCCCATATTCCTTCTACAGAAAGTATCTGTGCACATGCAGTTTAATCCTCATGTTTGTCTGATCATCTGTGAGTGTCTACGAAGTAAGGAGGGAGGATGATGAATTTCCTTGAAACTCCACAGCACTCTGAGGTGGACAGAGACTATTTTTGACACCCAGTTTACATGAGTATAGCCACAGATCTGCTAAAGCCTACGAAATAACTACAACATATTACTACGAGCTGCTCCAGTGATTCACTACTGTCATGTTTGTCTTTACCTGAGCGCTCCCCACTATGCTGGATATGATCCATTCTTCCCCAGATGTGGAGGTTTCCACCTCTGTGTGCCTGTGCATTAAGCACACCTCCTAGTGGCTGTGGAATGGGAGGCCAGAGATGGCTCCAAACACCATCACAGAGCTACACTGAATGAATGACAGCTGTGAATCGATGGACTGCTCCTTCCCATTGCCCTTCTGGGTTTTCTGCTTTCTCCTTGGCAGAAACATTAGCTTCTGATATATAATTGCAACCCAGGTTATGGGTCACAGTGTGCTCGGGGATTGGTTACAATATTGAGAATGACCAACTACTAATTTTTGGGTTTTGTGAGAATTTTAATTGCAATCCCAAAAGGCTTTGCACACAATCCAAAAATTTCTTCTGGTAGCAGAAAAAGAGGACACTTTTGAGAAAATAGTCCATTGAGTAGTCTGGCCTGAAAATGTTTGTTTTAAGTACCTAATTTGTCACAGTTGTATGTCATAGTATGACCCCAGATATTTGAGGGTTTGTTTTGTTTGTTGTTTTTTTTTTTTTTTAACTGTCCAACACAAAGAAAGACCTCAACAAAAAGAAAACCCTAAATGTATTAGTGCAGATGTGAAACCATCCATCACAGCCTTACTGCTTGTAGTACCCATGCCAGTTTCTCTGCATGGATATATCCTATCCTACCCATCCTTATATACACATGCATAAGTATATATCCTAAAATGTATTTTGAATCCTAAATCTGGCAAAAAAGTGTTTGAAATAAATTAGGTGTCTAAGTACTTTTGAGATGTAGGCTTCTAGACCTTCATTCCCCATGTCTAAAATACAGATAATAGATGCTCTTCCTTACCCAGATGGCCTAAGGATATTCATTAATCACATTAAGATTGTGAGGTGCTCAGCTACTATAAATAGAGGAGCTTCATGATCTTCAAGATGGTGGTTACCTAGGAGATATATAGATCAACATATCTCTACTTTGCTTTGCCATTCCTTGGGGATAGCATGGCCATGCTTTTTACAGATTTGCAACCTCCAGCTCTTACTGCTGCTCTGGCCAGTGCCAAAACCACAAGTAGAACATGGCTACATAAAAGCTGTGTTTTCTAGTTTGCTGGCTTTCCCCCTCCTCTCTTTCCCATCAGTGTAGAAACTCTCAACTCTCTCCATTATCAATTAGTAGGCTTTAAAATGCCCTTTTGGAAATTTTAACATTTTTATCTTTAATTGGAGTAGAGCAAAGTAAAAAGCTTGCAAAGCTATCTAGTTCTATGCTGGTCTTTAGCTCAATGATAAACAACTTAGCTCACTTAAATCAATTTTGTGTAAAAACAACAGTGAAGGCTGAGTGTTTTGCATGTGGAGAACCTTTTTGATGGAGAAATTGTGCAGCAAAGGAAGCAGAGGATTGGATTGCCTGTCGAATAGGGATGTACAACTGTACTGAGAATTGCTCAGCTCTATGATATAGACCCTGAGCTGCTAACAGATATCCTTCTTTAGCTACAAGACTGTGCTTTTGGAGTAAAGAAGATCACAACTCCATCTGTACTGTTGCTGTGATGTACTGAGTGGGAGTTGTGTACAGGACAGTGAGAACTGTGAAGTTCGAAAGTGGCCATGGATTTATTATAAAGAGAACTCTCGAGCTGTTTGGTGGTGGTTTTTTTCTTTTTTTTAAGCTTATCTTGAATGAAGCTTTTAAAGTTTTTGATGTGCTCAGTTAACTATCTGAAAAATTGTTTTACTGTCTTTTTTTTTTTTTTTTACTTTTAGATGTTAAGCAGAATCCCAAGAGAAAATATACCTTGTAACATAGTTTGGTTTTTTTTTTTTCTTTTGTTTTTGGGTTTTTTTGTGATATTTCCTAAATAGAAGTGGAAAATATCTGGTAAGAAAGACTAACAATATGAGATTGATATGCTAGCATCCCAAACTCAGATGCTACCTTTTGCATGTTAATTATCACTGAGTTGGTAAACAAGGATATATTCTAAGGAAATTCATAGAAAGGATCTGAAACTCCTTAGCGGAATCTTATGGATGTTTCCAATGGAGAGTTTCAGGGATTTAAAGCCATTTAAAATGTTGATAATGGGTGTAGATCTGATTCTAATGGGATTTTCAACTTCTCAGGGAAAAATGTAAGAAAGCACACCTGGGTAAACCAACAGCTGGTTCAGCCTAGTGCTCTGTCCCCAGGCACCGTAATTCCCAGCGCTGTTTAGGGAAATCCCAAAAAACGTGGCAGCATTTTGCAATCCACAACGATTGGATTAGGGCTATTAGAGGGTACACCTTCACTTAATCCATTTAGCACGCCTTCATGGACCTGTAGTGCATGATAAAACAGCCAGATCTAAAGCCCCTTAAAAAACCCGAAATCCTCTGGGGGAAGCCCTGGCAAGCTCCTTTAGTGTGTTAGCACTGTTGGGTGCTGCTTTAATCCAGGAGCTGCAGCTGCTCTGTGCAGCCAGAGCAGAGTGAGCTGTCCCAGCACCTCAGAGCCTGCCCTGTGCTGTGCACAGAGACACATCAATACTGAATATAGTGTGTTAGCAAAACAGAATGGAAATCTTTCAGGTGAAGAATGGCTTCGCTGATTGCTTTGCTCTACCAGAATGGGGTGTGTTTTCAGGCATTCTGATAAATGTGTGCTATTTTTCAGCCATTCAGTGTGAAGTGCTGTAGGTTTCATATAAACTTTTATTGCTCACCACAGGCATGGAAGGATTGATTACATTGTTTGGGGATTTCCTAACTTCTGAGGCTGCCTCTTTATCCAGTGTAAGGAGGGAACAAAATGCTAGAGGGCTACTCAGTAGCCTGCTTTCTACCTTTGCATTTTTAGGATCAGACCTTCTGGTTTGGAACAGAAACCCAGCCTCATCCACACCATTTCTGATTGTCTCCAATACCTGAATGCAGCTGGATTTCTATTGATGAATATGATGATGTCCTGCAACTATAGGGAATAAGGGACAGAATTTAAGGATTATTTTATTTAATACTTATATTTTGGTAAAATTGTGATCATTTCTGAAAAAGAAGTGAAAAATGATCTTGGAATTGGGGTGCTGTTGGTGTCTGAAGCGTACAAGACAATTTTGGTGAGTCTGCTGAAATCTCCTTCATGTGGGGAAATCAAGAGCAGCTGATAACTTTTTTGAGGAAAACAGCTTAACATGCTCATGTGGAGAATCCTCTGAGAGAGGCACATCCATGCTGAGCCCTAACAGTTAAATCTTACTGAATTTGTAAAATACCTTAGGGTTTGTGAATCAGTTAGATATCACCTCTCTCCAATTCTGACTTAATGAACTAATCATATTTCACCCATTTCCTTTTGCATTTTCAGACCTCAGACTTACTAGAACTCAGTTTTACTCAGTTTCTCAGGTCACATATTCAGCTGGGAATTTTGTTTTTCTGTATAATAATTTTTTACTTTATCTGTGCTGACAAACATAAAAAAACAAACTTTTATCATGATATAAATTTCTTTTAAGTTTTAGTAGGACTAGCTATAGCCCTCACAAAGCCATCAACCTGGATTCCAACTATATTAGAACCTGAATCTACTCAAATGGTACAGTGGTTTCATGTAGGATTTTTCTCACCAGCATTTATTAGCTGTGCAGCACTGTAGTCTATTCTTGATTACTGGGCGAACGTCAGAAATATGTCCCTTAAAACGAATGTTGCATTCATTGGTAAAAATCTAGCAAAAGAAGACTGGCGCCCTAGGCATTATGAACAATACAGGCTTTCAATAAATAAATAATTCAATTCAATTAAAGCAAATGTCTGTCCTGATGTACCATAGTTTCTAATTTCTTTAATAAGCGTTCTTGGGAGGTGTTTATCAGAAGTGATGCTCAATAAAATCCTAAAGGAAAGTTCTGTCAGAAAACAGAAGTTGTGATGTGACTACTTTTCTGCCAGGGAGAGTGGTGTAAAGCTCCAAGACAATTCCAGCTCAGAATAAGCTTGCAGAGTTGATGTTATGTAGGGAAATGTGAGCTTGGACTACAAGTACACACAGGACCCTCTTTCCTGGAAAAGCACTGCTAAGAGACACAATGGGCAGAGAACAAAATAAGGAGCTAGGAAAACATGTAAATCCTGTGCTACTGTGTCTACTGATGGCCTTAACCATGAGCAAAGACACTGATGCACTCAAGTTGTTTGTAGCAGCCTTGGCTAGCTCTGCACACTCCCAGACTCCCACCATGGAAGCCACAGACAACCCAGCAGACACAACACTGAGCCAACTGGCTGTGCAAGTGTCTCTTTAGGTCTCTGAGCCTGATATTTCCTACTGGCTAGTTGCCTCTGGAGGTTTAGCAAGAGCCCCTGTGCACAGATATGGGAATAGAGTTTATGCTCTATCTGCTGGCCTGAGAACAGGATTTTCCTCATATATTCCTGGCATCTTTATCACCTTCCAACCTAATACTATGCCCCTAACTCAATCCAAAAAACAGGGTGACTCAACAGACTTGCATTAAAAACCCCTGAGGGAGGTTCACCATTCTGTTTTTCTGCCTGAATAGATATGTGGGAGGGTAACAATGTGTTGAAAAGTGAGAACATTTAGGCACAGAATCTTCCCAAGAATGAGTGCTCACACTGCCTACCAAAGCAGCTTGAGGGCAGAATCTGGCCCTTAAATATTGTCAGACATCTGGGCAAACACAAACAGTTTAGCTCAAACTGCCTCCATTTCTCCTGCTCAGAAAGACTTCAGCTGACAACGTCAATTTTTGAAAGTAAAGCCTGGGTGAGTGATCAGATCCTTACCCTTCCTTTCCTCTGAAGGGAGATTTGTAGTCTCACTTGAAACCAGCCATCAACTCAAACTGAGATTCGCAGGATACAAACCAGACATGTGTTGATGCCCCAAAACTCAGATCTGGATCTGGATTTGCAATGGTGAGACTAAGAATGGAGTAAGAAGCCACATAACCCAAACCCACATAAATCCACATATCTTCCCTTAAAAAAAAAAAAAACAAACAAACCAAAAAACTTATAAATACACCACATTGATTTCAGCTTATAGAAATTCCTTTAGACAATTTTCATGACAGATTAATTTGACTTTGTCTGATCCTTATTTACTCTTCACATACTGTATCACACAGGTGTCTGATGTTTTCTACAGAAATTTTTCACAGAGCCCTAAAGGAGAGTTAATCTGTACAGTGTGCACTATGCTACAGCCAGCAAAAGGGGAAAGGAAGAGAGAAAGGAAGCAAAGATGCAGAGAAACTGGTGCTATTTCTTGCCATACAGAGTTGCCAAGTACTTTTCATTTACATAAATGACTTAATGATGATTGTGTGATATTTAAAATTACTGCCACCCACCAGAGATGCCTTAAAACTTTTATCAATATGTCACTTTTACTATCTATTTGATTGTAAAAATGCAGAGATCATTGGGAAAAAACATAGCTTGTTGCCAGTCCCTAAAACCCAACTCTGTGACCCTTCAGGATAAAATAAAAAAGTAGCAACAAAGATCCTTCTACTAGTATCAACACGATTTACATTTACATGAACAAATAAGCTGTTTCACACAATGGAAACAAGTAATAAACTAGGACGAGAACTGTGACCAGCCTGGGACCTATTAAAGACCCCTCTGGACCTGGCAGGAATCTGCTTTTTCTATCTCAGGGACAATCTCCCTGCCACCCCCCCAGGTCTAATTACCTTTTTAAATTCATATCTAGAACCACAGGCTGCCTCATGGGATTAAGCACAGTATGCTTTGCAAATTGAAAATAAGATAGCTGTTAGGAATATATACTTGCCTCTATGATTACAGCAACAAACAATGGCCAAACACTAATTTACATCTATTATAATGGTGAAAAAAAACCCAGGATTTTCTTTGTGTTATAGGCAAGAGATAAATCTGCAAAGGTGAGATTCCAAGGGGTGTAGGCTCTAATGAGGGAGATTCTCTTGCAGAGCAGGTAACTGGCAGGATGACATCAACTCAAAATTATGAGGATTCAGTATATTATTAAATTTATTTACCATAAAATGGATTGAGCTTTTTTTTAATAGCAAAACTATTCATAGGGAGAGAAAGTTTATATATATCTGTGGGTTGGAAGGCATTTGTGTGGGGTGAAACAGTGCAGAGCAGTTGCCACAGAAATCCAGTCATGCCTGGGTCTAGGATTTTTAAAGGTGTTTTATCTAATAGAAATGAATACAGCATTTACAAATTGAAAATAACTCTGTAAACTCAGATAAGATTGTCTTGGTAATATTTTACCAAGGAAGCAGCTCACCACTGCTTACTTTCAATTAGCCATCTAAATCATAGCCTATACAAAAAGCAATCTCTGCTGCCTTCCAGTAATAAAAAAGGAAAAAAAAAAGAAAAAGAAAATAAAAGAAAGTTAGACGAGTTCCTAAGAGTTTTGATTCATGTTGCTGAATATGGAAGATCTGTAATCTTCTCCTTGGAGTCTACAGTTTAATGTAACTGCTTGAAAGTACTTCCCTTCTGCTGCTGGCAAAGATATTTTTTTTTTCTGAAATGAATGGTGATACATTATAGATAAACCTTCACGATTAATTTTGTTTTGACTTTAACTTCTGAATAAGAATATAAGCTCCAAAGTAGTTTCTCCCCAGATAGTAACTCTGCTGTTATTTTTGGATCATACTGTAGTAGACATTTAGAGAAGCCTAAATTTAGAATGAAAAAAAAAAAAATTGATTGTCATCAAAAGTTTTAGCTGTAAGATAAAAGGTGGCTTTTTTTTATTAGTAGTTATCTGCAATGAATAATGAATAGGCAAGTTCTTTGGAATCAGTATTTAACTTCACTGGCTTTACTGGTCTACACAATCCACAGAACTGAAACCTTGGAGGGCTGATTGGTCAAACTCACACATTTAATTTGTATCTACACCTTTTCAGTAATTCACTGGTAGTGTGCTGGTAAATTTGAGGAGCCAAGCAGGACGGCACAGGAGTCCTTGCTGTGACAGTGAGTTTGTGAGGGTCTGATGGTGCATGAAAATGAGAATTTTGACAATTTCAATAATGTGAAGAGATAGTTATGAGTCTGAAGAATAGACAGAGTTGTTGTAAATCACTGTATGTAGCATTTTTGCCGCAGCTAAATCTGGTTCATGAATTTCTCTGAAAATTACTTTCTCTTCCTTCTCTCTGACTGTTTTTTAAGTAAAATACTCTTTATTTTTGCCCAGTTCTTCAATTTCTATTGTAGCGTTTTTTTTCTCATTTCTTTTGAAAAGCCTTTAACCTGGCCTTACTGTTGTGTTTTTTTTTAATTCTTCCTTGGTAATGGAAGGAGTTTTAAGACAGGGAGAATGCCCAGATTATCTGAATTGTCTGAATTACCAGCAAAACTCCACAAGTTTCACAAACAAGAAGGAATTTTTTATTCCAAAAAATATTAAAATTAAAAATTACCTGTATGCCATTACACGATATCTATAAAATACTGTATATAAAGGGTTTTGGAAAGCTGGATGCTATCAAATACACCTGAATGATTTTACTTGCCTTCATAAAAGGATGAACAGTGCTTGCACCTCCCTGAAAGTGGTTAGCCCCAGGCAGGAAAGGAGTTTTTCACTCTCCATCATTGTCTTCCGTTTAATAGTGATTTACTACTACCTAAGCACATGCCCAGCATTTTAAATCTGGTGGAGTCTCCCATTGAAATCAAGAGTTTTGATATATGCTGGGATTACTTCTTGCTGAAGAGTCAGGTTGATGTTTCACTGCCTTGTTGAAGAAAGATCTAATTATTGAAGAATAGTTTGATCAGCAATTTGGTCACTTAAGACAGGGAAACAGGGAAAGAGTGTTTGAGGGGTTTTTTGCATTACTTTTTTTTTTACTTAGGAGATTCAAAATTTACAGTAATAAATTGGATATTTTATCCTTAAACAAAAGAAAATTTTACATAAACGTTCAGAAAAATTCAGATATTAAGTAGCACAAATACACAAACTCCAAATTTCTGCTCCATCTGTAGATTTCCTATTATTTTGGCCTACCTGCATCATTCTGTTGTATGACTTCACTGAAGCTCCATCTACACCTGCAGGTGAATCCACTGCTCACCTTATGGTAATAGTTTCTCCTCCTGCAAAGAAGCTGGAAACATCTCAGATATTACTGTGAGTGCTACCTGAAATGCCCCTTGCAAAGCTTTTCTTGCTGGGCACTGGGTGTTTTAAGGCACAGGCACTGATCACAGCCAGCCTCAGGGTCAGGTGTGTGGTGCAGGTGGGCTTTGTCTGATGCTAACACATAACAAGTTCTCTTTGCTACCTCTGGGGCTCACACAGTGCACAGGACAGTTGTATAAAAGCAGACACAGGTGGGCAGAACCCATATGAAAATGCAGTAAGAATTTATTTTACAAAGAACTTTTGTAAGCCCTGTGAAAAACAGAAGCCCATGGGCTGTTGTAAATAGTCCACTGCAGATGTTCACTTGGAGGACACACAGAGCTAATTCGTAAAGCAAAAGTGTTTAAAAAGTGAGAGGAACTAGAACTGAGAAGCTGAGCCAGACTATTGCATTGATAATATTTTTACTTATTTTTTTCATGTCATTTCAGCTTTATTTTTTGGGGGTTTTTTTTCGTGTTTTTTTTTGGTTTTTTTTTAGAAAAGCCATTCATACTGCAGAGAAATAGGAGTGGAATATCCTACATATGCCATAAGCTGAGCTATAGCACAGCCATCCATCTGTGATCTTTCCTGTACCTGAGCAACGTCTCAACAAAATCCCATGTGTATTATATGTGTATATATGGACAGATTTGTACCAACACTGCATTGTTACACTTGACTTGCTCTTTTTTTTAATTATGTAAAAAAAATCACATTAAGCTGAATCTAATTACTGCAATGTATATTAGAAGCAGGGCACCATCAAAATTTTATTTAAATTAATCAGGTTTTGATTTAAGATATTAAATTCAAATTAATCATGTAAAAATGGAAATGATCCTTGACGTGCTTCCAGCTGTGACTTCAGTCTGTTTTCTCGTGTGAGTCACTTTCGGGATGTCTTGGGGGGAACATTACGAAAATTCACGCCGGTGCTATTTCAATTAGAGTTATTTAGCAGGACAGATGTAAAGAATACGGTATAATTAAGAAAGAGCTGATGACACGGCTACAGATTTTCAGGATCAAAAAAAAAAAAAACTGTTCTGAAAATTGACTACTGGTCATGTAGGCCAAGTTCAAATATGCTGGGGTTAAGCACTCATTAATGATGGAATTAGGCCTTTAGATAGACCATTGAACTCTTTCTCTGGAGCAATCTGCAGAATTTTGCCCTGGAAATAACTTTGAAGCTTCATTAGCAAGAAGATGATAGCTGATAACATAATTTTAAAATTCTTAAAATAATTTTCCTCCCCTTGGTGCCTAATCCTTTCTGGCCAGCTAACTTCAAAGGCCTTCAGAAAAACATGGAAGTGGCATATAAATGCCAATATAAAAGAGACATTACATATATATGTATTTGTATACACTCAAAGCATTGTTAAAATCATGATGAATACAAGCTGCCAGGAATGCTGTAACTTCTCCAGCACTGTTAGTCCATGCTACCTGCATGCTTCCTGACTGAAGCCACAAAGAGGATGGGGGCTTTCCCACACAGACTCCTGACTTAGTATTTATTTATAACTCTTTATACCATGAGTATTTCCACTGTGAAAGTGATGTGCACATTGGTTTTTTTTATTCAAGAATAGGGTAACACAAACATGTTTCCTTATGTGCTCTAATAGTAGGCAGCATAAATGTGGGAAATTATTTTACAAATTCTTTCACCTGAAATTAAGTCTCCCAGGTAAAGCTCTCAGACTTCCCAACATGAAAAAAGATCAGAGAGACGACATCCGTTCCTTCCTGTACTTACAGATCTCCTGAAAATATGTGTATTTAAACATGCTTCTTATGGTTGCTATCCAGGGTTCTCAGTATCTGTTCCCCTCCTACTGAGTAATAGTAAAAGCCAAGTTAAATTTAAAAAATGCACAGTACATACTGTACACCCATAATTCCAGATTAAATATTGATCTCCATGGTGTTTTTTCCACGTATTTTGCAATCTTTCTCTTCCCTCACCAGTGCCCCATTGTCACTTCCCTCTGCAAAGCAGCATACAACTGAAAACATTGTCTACAAATAAAAATATTGCTTTTAACGAAAAGAAAAAAATATAGTGTATGAGAATAAAATAATTTAAATATCTAGCTCTGTATATCTGGCAGCATCTTTCAGCAGCAGATTCTAGACTCTGCAGAAGCCTTATTTGCTGTTTCAGGGCTGCCACGCGCTTCAGCAAGGAGCTGTACCCGAAGGAGGAGCAATGCACCAGACCAAGCATGCCTAGCTATCCACAAGGGATTGGCAGTAAACAGCATATTTCACTTACCACAGCTTACCTATTATGCAGATTTCAAGGCAGGAAACTGCCTGCAAAACAAGTATACACTGAGCATAAACTTTTTTGTTATTGTGGTAATTGATGGTGTTGTTACAGCAGGAGAAATAATATGATTCATTGATGGTTTCTGCTTCCTACTCATAAGATATAAACCTACATAATGATTGTTCTTTAATAGTATTTAAAGATATTTTTAAACAAACTGTGTGGGAGTTTAAGATAATAATGGTTTCGGTTTTTCAGGAAGCACTTTTTGGAAAAGTGTATGACTCCTTTAATATTAAAAATGGTTCCTCATAAGAAACAAAAATGCTGTAAGTAATTTGCAAGAAAGAGTATGACAAAAATATGCTCAATTTATTCACTTTTCCATTTTAAATTTACTTTTTCTTTTGGCATAACAGCTGGAAAGAAGAATCTTTTTTCTATAGGCTAGGCTGTTGCTTGAATGACTGAAATACATTTTCCCAGGAGAGATGCACAGGTTCATTTCCCATCTGGGTGTTTTTCCCCCTCCTTTTTCCACCTCCTCTCCTCCAGGACCAAAGCAGATTGGTAATGAACCGTAGGTTTCCACTGATATAACTCCATACCCACCTAAGACATATGTCAAACACAAGAGTGCTCTGTGTGAAGTACAGATCAGCCCAAAGATGTCTGTGTTCTTCTTTCTCAGTCCTTCCTCCAGGCCTGTGTGAGTGGGCTCCAGTAGGAGCATTTGTAGGATGAAGACACATGGACTTCAGTGGTCAGCTAGGAACTGGGGTTAATCACCTCAGGAGGGAGAGCACAGGTTCCTGCAGAGTTCCTGAGGGAAGAGAGTTGTGTGGGGGAGCACAGACATGGTATGGGATGAGAACAGGAGCAGCCCTCAGGGCAGTGGAGTCTTTCTCCTCACTAGGAGGTGAAGATCATGTCCTCACCAAGGCCACTGCTCTCACTGAGCTGTTGAACCCATGGCATTTGCCAGTGAAGTGTTATGTATTGACAGCAGAGAGGGGAGGGCTAAGAACCCAAATTGTGAGGAAGTTGTATTTTATTGAAGTAGAAGCTGAAACTCTGAACTGGGACTTCATATGATGATGTTCAATCCACAGGTTTTTTGCAGAGTTCTGGTGCTATTCTGTAACTTTTCTCAGTTCACTGTGTGTGGAATAATGGCCACAGGACGAATATGCCTGTATTATCTCTTTACAGTCTGGTTAGACTGCAAACTCTTTGTGTCAGTGAAGGACTATGCATTTCTCAGTGCATTGTGTACCAAGGCTTAATTAAACCTAAAGCCAGTAAGGTATGCAAATGATAGCAGTAATAAACACTAGTATCTCTGTATCATCTCGAAATTATCATGCTCTAACACTTTTATGGAACCTCTGTCACAGATGGGGACTTTCTCAATCAAAGAGTATTTCATTGACTTGTCCACGGCCTTAATATCAACCTGTGAGAGGGCATGGTGCAGATCTATTAATTTTTGGTGTTTCCTATTAATTCTGAAACATTATCAATATATTTTGGTTTAGTATATTTGTATTTAATTTATTTGCCTTACCCAAAATGAATAAGCTGTTGGCTATTTCTCATTGGTTTATAACTACAGTGAGACAGATAAAATATAAGGCCATGAGGTGTCATGGGACTCTGGAATTGACATGAAGACTGGTTAGCATATATGAAAACTGTATATGGAAATTCTGACTTTTGCAGCTGGAGCCTTCATTCTGTGGAGGTGTTGAGGTGTTTCTCTCCAGTGGCCATTGACATAGGCACTTGGGCTGACTCAGCAGGAAATTCTGGTACTTTGGAAGAATTCTCTTGAGAAAAAGAGGTGTTTCAAAGGTGAAACCAATATTTTTACCAGTCCAGCCCCTTTTGGAAAGCAATTTTGTGCAGCACAATAAAATTTGGGTCCTGTAGTCAATGCTTTCATTCCTTCTAAGGCAAGAAAGAAACCACACATAATATATTACAGAGCAGACATGCTAATTTTAAAAGTGATTTTCCAGGCAACTGAGCATGTCCCATGGGTTCCACCTGCAAGCTGAATGTTTATGTTTAACTTTGGAAAAAAATCTTTTTTTAGGCTACTGAGAGACGAATGTGGCTGTGTAAATGTGCATTTGAAAGGCCCTGCAAAGCTCCCCCTCAGCAGGTGATTAAAGCCATTTTCAGAGGAGAGGCAGCCCCTGCCAGCTGGGAGCACACCGTGCACCAGTAGGGAGCCCACGTGTGGCATCTCAAAGCAAGCAGAGGGCTAAGGACACTGGCAGAAATCTGCATATCCAGCACACCACAGCCAGCTCTGTACAGAGAACTGATACAGTACAGTACTTAAACCACCCAAAATACCGAGCTTGGCTGTTAATTAAAAAATCAGGTCCTTGATTCCGAGCCACTCTGCTCTAAGGAGCAGTAAATATTGACACAGAGTAGAAGTCAATGCTGTGAGCCTTTCGCTCTGGACAGCTAAACAGGCAGTGCAGTCAATTTTCCAAGCTGCATCAGGAATCATGCCATCTTTACTGTTGTTATTAACACCTGTAGGATTTAAAGAAAAAAGCCTTCTCTATTTTATTTTAGCACTATGAGCATTTATAGCTCCTCTGTTTGCCAAGAACCACCTGAAAAGAAGGAACCTTTAAAAGTTCAGAAGATTTTATTTTAAAGCAAATATTTAAGATGGGTTTTAAAATGTTGTGATTTCTACACCAGCTTAACATTCTTTTGGGAGCTGATTCTGGATTTTTGAATATTGATGGTTGTCAATTGGACACAAGATCAGAATGCAGTTCACATCCTTAGCTAGGTGAGTGAGTGAGGTACTGGATGAATTTGAAATTGCAATTGGATGCCTCAGATCTTCATCTAATTCATGTAACTTATGATATATATAAATTAATAAATGGTAAAGCATGTTACATTTCTATGCACATGAAAAGCAAAAACCTGTAACCTATAGGATATTCTTCTGACCCAGAGGAAAGTAAAAAAATTTAAACCAATGTAATTCTGGAATTTTATTTGTTCATGAACATACTCAGAGTGCAATAGAATTGCACAGGATTTAGTTCTGGTATTGAGTTTTTTCAGATTAGAAGATTCCCAAAGTCTGCTGAATGTAATTTTAGTACAGGCAATAATTCAGTCAAGTTTTTAGTAAGTTTCTCTGGTTTTGATGCTACTTCAGCTTTTGGGTTCTGAGGGCCAAGTAATTATGGAAACAGTTCTAATTTCTCACTGTAGGGGGAGAAGTGTTTGAAATTCACACTCTTCTAGTCAGTTTTGATTGTAGGTAGGGTAATAATTTGGGGTTGAACAATGCATTGAAGAACCTTGGAAAAAAATGAGATGTCCTCTAGACAAGAAAAGGGAAGTTTGACTGGAGGTATTCACACAGGTCCACAAAGACAGGTGACTGTATCTGAGCAGAGAAGTTTCTAGAATTAGAGATACAATCTAAAATCAGAAACCTGTAATAATTTTCCCTCCAGATTAGAAGCCACGAAGAATTTATCTTTAGAATGATAAAAAAATATGTTGATCAGAATAGGTTCTTGTCAGTCTTAAAGTATAAAAACCATAATCTGTGATTTGTAAAATTCACCTTAAAATATTTAAAATCCATCCTAATTGAGGCTCTGGTTCACTTTATTTTTAAATAATAATTCCTTGTCAGCTAACCTCAAATTAAATATTGCAAAGTCTTCCCGTGTAGAAGACACAACTCTAGATGGGTTTAGTTTTTGTCTGGATTTCCCATCCTTCCATTTCCGATGTGTTTACATGAGGGTATTTTTAGGACTTTATATTTTCCTAGTTTAGTAGCAGCAGAGTGCTGTGAATATCCTAACAATTCATTGGAACTTTACAGTATCTTAACCTGAGAGAGCAGACTCCTAATTATAAACTAAGTACAAACTGCCGCCTTGACAGAGTGATTTTTTTATCCTGAATGCATCAATTTCGACCCTCTATGAGGCTGCATTTTTGGGACATCAGGAGTCTAACAACTGAAAACAAGCAGAAGACAGCTGCTTTTGTCTCACAGAAGTCTCTGGATATATTTAGCAATTTAGCCTTCAAAGTAAGCTGTTTTGCTGGTGCTATTGTAAGATGCACCATTTCTCAGTAGGATCCACATGTTTGCCTTAATCTGATAGAGTTCTCCTTTTTGTTCTTAACCTACTTCCTTTCCAAGAGGTAAAGGAACTTTAGCGGCAGCCTTCAATAGCAAATGGAGTGGGAGGAAGCAAAGAATGAAAAATAGGCTGTGATTTATAAAAAGAATGTAAAAATCTGTGATTATATAATGATGTACAGAATATGCCAGCTACCAAAGAAAACTATGACATCACTGTTAACTTAGTGAGCTCCCTATTTATCTCTGCTCTGGCATAGATAAATGCCAGCTTCTGACAGCTTCTGAAGTAGTTTGAAACCCATAATCTTTAAGTTACAGGTTGAGAAATGATCCCTCAGTCCAAACTGAAGTCCAAACTGAAGAGAGAGAACTTGTTATCTGAGGGAAAGTCATCGATCCCAAGTTAGCTTTTATTTATTCTTGTTTAAATTAGAAAATGAAATGAGATTCCATACAGAGATAGAGGTTGATGTGGAATGTCCTCTGAGTTTTTGAATTAAGAAAATAAACTAATGGAATGTGGATTAAACCAAAAGACTTAGTTCTGAATCAATGTTAAATAGTGACCACATACCACAAAGAATTCTGAAAATCTAATGGTTCTTAGTAGGGGAAAAATCCTTATCTAAAAATACTGGGTTTGCCTCCTCTGGATAAAAGAGCAAGGGTTGGAAAACAGACCTGTACCTTTAAAAGATTTCTCTGCTGCTCTGCAAGGACAAGAGGGTGGCAGCTGTGACCACTCAGTCCCCATCCTCCTGCCTTGCCTCTCCATGAAGCTGGTAGGGCTGCAGCACTGGGAGCCCTGCCGGCCACAGGTGAGCAGCCTTGCCATCTGCAATCCTCAGTAGGCCAATCAAGCTGGCCCTGCATGAGGTAAGATGGATTGTCTCCCCGTGTGCCCCAAACTCCCTCTGAAATTTCAGCAGATCAATGTCACTGTGGTTTTTAATTACCCCTCCGATTCATCATTATTTCATGGACTTACACACACCCTGCAGGACACAGCACCACAGAGAACAGATAAACAGCACCACTGAGCCCTGGTGCCCCTTGGGGTGCTGCAGTCACCCTCCAGAGGAGCATGTCACAGTGGCAGGCTCTTTTCCCTGGGTAAACTGACCTCAGGGTTTCCAGGCTGGTTTCAGCCTCAGCTGAGACTCAAGAGCACCTCTGTGCTTCAGAGGTAAGCCACTTCACCTCTGTGTTCTGGGGTAAGAGCTCTTATATTTCATAATAAAACTTATTCCTGTCACCAAGTGCAGGCACAGAGATCAGAACGGATGGTGGGGCTTCTGCTCTTCCCACTTCTTTTCTGAAGAGGAAACCAATCTATCCTTGCAGTTCCTGCGTAGCAGTAATCCATAAATATTTGAGCACAGTGCAGCAGTGTCCACCCATAGAAGACAGAGAAGGCATCCTGAGAGGTGCTCAAACAGCCCTGGGTTCTAAAGTACTCACTGGCTTGCAAAAATGAAATGCTTCCTGAAGGCTACCTGCAGCATGGTCTGCTGCAGAGGTTGTTCTGACATGTTGGCAGTGGTATCTGATGGACAGACTTAAAGGGAGAATACCTCTCTGGCCTTTCTTGTTCTTCCCAAAATCTCCTGATTATGTACAGTGCCAGGAGAATGAAGCAGCTCTTTCAGTTTAATTTGTGAATTAGTGGGGCTTATCACAGAGACAGCACTTATCATCTGGAGAGCACAAATTAAACAGGGCCATGGGAGGGAGTGTATGATGAAAAATATCAAATTTTGATTGGAGTTCTTTAGTAAATTAATGGCCAAAATGTAGTTTTTGATCAATGAAGAATGCCAATATGACTTTTAATTGATATTGGGGTAAAAACATCATAAACTGCAGCCCTTGGAAGATGATGATAGATGTCTGCCACCATGCTTGCCATGCAGCACGCAGTAGCTTTCTGAGGCACAGCACTGGGATCTGTGCATCAGCAGTACAGATTCTCCCTGAGGGACAAGATCTGCCTTCTCAGACCACCGCTGCAGAGGGAGACAGAAAAGACAAGGCAAACCACAAGTGCATGCTCTGTAGGAGCAAACAGACCTGGAAGAGAGCTGCTCACACCTCTCTGCATCAATCATTCATGGTAATTCCTTCCCAGCAGCACAGAGATGAGAGACCATGACACAGAAGATGGTTCAACATGTGAGCAGTAGTCTTGTTGGGACTGATTGCATGTGGGTTTCACAAGAAGACATCCCTGAGCCTGTTCCACTGCTCCTTGTGTGGTGCTTGTGTGGCCAGAGACCAGAGTGTCACAGAGACCAGGAGAGAAGGGGCAGAGCAGGTGCTGCCTCCCCTGCTTCCACACATAGATGCTGCACAGTGGATACAAACTGCTCTAGTTCAGGAGGCCTGAGGTAGAAAATGTCTCTCTCAAACCTCACTGAAGATCAGTGGATGTCTTTCCTTTCTCTAAGGATGTTTTTCATTTCCTTCCTGTCCTGTTGTGTATTTCTGTCCATTCTGCAAATGATGGGTACAGCTGCTGCCTCAACAGACCTTTGACAAAGCATGGGAGAGGCACTGTGCTGCCTGGAGTCAATGGGAATAGGAGCCCCCTTGGTAGATCTCTATGTGCCTAAGCATGATAAAGCAGTATCTGTGTAAAAAGGCTCTGTGGATGGAAGCAAAGGAGATGATACTTCCTCAGTGTAGTTCTCGTTCAGGTGTTGGACATCCCGTGCAGAAGCTAATGTGTTCTTTTCCAGTGGCAGGTGATATGAGAAGAGAACAGGCTAAGCTGCTACTTCCATCAGTGAAAAAAACCCCAAAAATTCAAGGCTTGAATCTGGGTAGCTCTGTGCCCTTTCTTTCCCTCAAAATGTATTGGTTGAAGAGACCCTCTGTTCTTCTCACGCTAAAAGCAATATCTGTCCTTAGGTAGCTGGCACTAGCTGACATTGCTCTGTGGAGAGGTGTGATAGAGACTGGGATGAGTGAATTCCACATTCCTATTGGGAGAGAAAAAAATGAACACATTTAGTTTTACTCAGGAAAAGGGCCTTTCATTAGTTATATAGACCTGAGGTGGATCAAACTTAATTTTATTGATAGCAGGAGAATAAAAGCAGGTGAAGATGAGATGACCTAAATGCATAGAGCAAGGAGTGATTTTATGTTAATTGGGATGAGAGAACGCAGTCTAAAATTGTCATGTGAAGGCAGCTTGAATTAATTTTTTGAGAGGAGGTATTAATTATTGAGTTGTGGGCAGAAAAATTCATTTACTTATTAAAGCCCTGTATATCTGGAGTTGGTTCTTGGAATGAAGATAGCGCACGCAGTTGACTTGTTCCACTGGGACTGCACGTAGGGCTTTGATAACCACTGCCTGAGTGGATGAGATGCAGCCATGGTTAGACAGATAACCCTGAGAACCAGATCAAACCCTACAGCCCAGATTCTCATCTCAGATACTTATCAACCATATCCCTCTGGGTGGACCAGCCATGCATATTTAAATTCAAGCTTCCAGCTGCTTTGATTGGATGGGAAGGTTCCTCATCCATGGGAAAATATTGTCATGTTTTTCCCGGCTAATTAAAATCAAGTGGTCAGTTTAATGAGGAATGAGATATGGCATTCCCTTTAGTTTTAACTGTTCTTACTTAAATACTTGTTCAAATAAGAATAGCGGCAACGACTTTCTGTTTTAGAGAATAAAGATCTCTGAGGTTGCCAAAAGGACTGCCACTAGTGTCACATTTTCTGGAAATTTGGCCCCTTATGGTTGTCTCTTACAAATATGATCTGATTTTTAAAGCAGATTGGCAAGAGGCCATTTGCAATCTTTGATCTGGATCCTGAGAAGTAATTTAAACACACCCAAATGTATGAAGAAGTTACCCACTTCAGACAAGCTCTGCAAATGAAACTACAGGTACTGACAGCATTTTTGACTCTAAACTATGTATGCTGGGACAGAAGAAGTTAGTAGTAAAGTGCCATCACCTGCAAACACATCTCTGGAAGAAAATATTGAAACTTGATTTTGAAACACCACCCAAAACCCCCCACTTTTTGAAAATTACCTGAATTTAAAGTCAAGTGTAACATTGCTACAGGGTTCAAGTTCCCTGAGGGTTATATCAGTCACTGAGAAAGCTGTTTGTGTACAAAAGAACTGGGGAAAAGAGTAAGAAGAGGTACATATTTCTCTTTCTCTCTCCCTCTTTTTTTTGTTGATTATCTGTTGCATCCAGGGGTGGTGGTGCAACCTTCCAAAAGTGTTTCCAACAAGGAAAGTTGCTCAGCAGGGCCAGAACACGCACACACACACACACACTTGACAGCTCCAAATAGGTGTCGAGGCAGGAAGGGCTTTTGTATGGGGTTCCACAGAGGTGTTTATTCCAACCATGCATGTGGAGCATCCAGGGACAAAGGGCAAGGATCACAGGAAGGTCCAGGTTTAAGCAGGGAGATGGTAGGGGCAGAGAGAGCATCAGGGACCTATGGTTTGGGGGCAGGGGGCAGTGCACAGGTGGGGATGGGGTATGGAACACAGAGGGAGTAGGGGAGCAGGGAAAGCAGAAATGGGGCATGTTAACATAACAGAGCAGGATATTCTGTGGGAGAAGCCTCTTTCTGTCACTCTAACCTGGGGGATGCCTCTTAACATTTTTTCCTCCATAGGACTTTCATGGTCCTTTGGTTACTAGGCTCACCGGTCACAACAATAATCTGCAAGTTATTTGCATCCCAACTGTACACTGCAGAATTTACCTGGTGTAGCACATTACTGCACTACTTCTCTGCAAACAGCACCCATGGAGGAGCATCAGTCACACAGAGGATCCAGCAAACACGAGGGGTGTCAGAGAAGGCATCAGCTGAATTTCACATTGGTGTGTTGAGAGTGCTGTAGCTTGCACTGCAGAGTGGGCTTGGGGAGCACTGGGTTTCTTTCAGGTGAAATTAATGCAGAAGTTGTTCTCTGCAATCACACTTGCTGTATTCCACTTGTTAATGCTTATCAGGTCCATGGGACAAGACTAGAATTAGTTTGAGGTAACCCCCAAAAAGATACATTGTAGAAACAGGGGCCTTAGCACCAATTATGCACTATATCTCTTTCTTCCTATGCACCAGCTACTTGCAAATATGGTCTAAGCCAAAGAGGCACATGGAAGGATGCCATAAAAAAAGTAGCTGAAGGAACTATATTTCTATAGGCACATTATTATTTATCATTCACACTGAAGCACTGTGTAACCACCCTAAATCCGCCATTGTGCAAGGTGTTAGATACTAACACAGAACAAGAAGATAGTTCCTTCCCCTCAAGAATCAAAATCTGGAAATATTTCGGGATGGAGCCTTGCCTCGCAATCCAGCCCGACATGTTCCCAGGTGCTGTTCTGGCATAAGAAAGCTGTAAATTCAGTCATGCAACTTAGCTCTGGGAAGGAGGTGGGACCGGGGAGAGGAGTGTAAGATTTCACAATGCTCACTTTTCCTTGTGTCTTCACTGGGTTGAAATGGATGGAAAAAAGCCAATAGCCAGCAGAAAGTGGAGGCTGAGGGAATACAGTACTGAACCGATATCCTGGTGATTTATGACCTTCTTGGAACACTGTAAAGAATAAGTGAGTGACAGATTATCTGCTGACCTGTGGGATAGCTCATTTGCTTTTGTTTAAGCAGCAGTTTTTCAGTAGGGCTGTAGATCCGATATATTTCTCTGTTGAACTCAGCTACCTTACTGCTAAATAAATATGTCAGTCAGCAATGACACAAGTTAGTTTCTCTGGTGGGAGGTGTTTGTCTCACTCCAAAGGGGAGCCTGAGAAGATGTGCTGTGGAAGTTAGGAGGCAGGGACCCTAGGGCAAAACAGAGCGAGTCAAACTGACAGTGGGGACAGGCTGCAGAGCTACCTGGAGATATTTGCTTGCCACAGATGGACCTGTGATTTCTGATTCTGTGTAGGATTTTCTAAACTATTCTTTCCATAAAGTTTGAACAAGTTTATGGTTCCTGCACTGAGGTTAGTCCTTCTCTCCTGGGGTCTCATCAAATTTAAAAGCTGTACTATTCTTTTTCCTAAAAAGAACCCCAAAACCCTACAAAAAACAAACCATAAAGCTCCTTATATTGTCCCCCTTTGCAGACATGTTTGACCTGATCCTTCATTTGCCTACGCCTTAATGTTTATTTTGTAAAATAACCCCTTCTGCTTTAGAAGCCTGACCTTTTAAAACTGGACTAAGATTATAAGGCAGCAGTGTCCAGCAGAGGACTGAGGAGGATGGTCTGGCATGCTCTGTCTTAATGTAACAATCACTTCCACTGTTATACTTAAATTTTAAATTATTTTCATTTGTACCATAGAGACTGTAAAGTTAATGTCTGCAGCAGAAATGAGAAGGCTACACAGCAACTAATATTGCCAGGTTTCTCAAGAAATAATATTTCAGGAATCACAATTCTACTGGCTTGCTTTGATGTGAATTAACAGTCAATATTCACGGTCAGGCGTATTTTGTGATCACAGACACAAAACATGGGGAGTAAAGCCCTGTACCCCTTGTGACCTTGCAAGGGATACAGTAACAAAAACAAGGAAGAGTAAAAAAGCATTTCTCTCTCCAGTACTGATTGCCTCACTCTTGCCCTCTTAATAAGCATTTAAATAATGTAAATGTGAAGGGTGGTGCAGGAGAGAGAAGGGGGGGGTGCACGCAAACGTTTCTGACTTTTCTTTTTCTCCCGAACACTGATGCCATTGCATAATTATATGGGTTGGCTTGAAAGAATGAAACCCAGTTCAAAATGTATGAGTTCATTTTTATGTTCTACTGAGAAAATTTATTCAGTGTGACTGCTCAGTAGCGAGAGCAGTAAAACACCTTAATCCCTGGTTGAAGAAAGGTAATACCTTGACAGATGTGTGCCTCCTACTTTCCTTGCGGCCATGTTTCAACAACAAACCTTTATTTCTGCTTCTCGGCTGTAGCAGAAAAAAAAAAATGAGCGGAGCAATAAAGCAGTCAGACAAATCTCAGGAGCCAGGCGGCAATGCAATAGTAATGACAGATTTTTAATGTGGCAGGAGAGATTGACAGGAAAATGTCTTCAGAGCAAACGCACGCCAGATGGAATGAAAACGGTTTATTGGAGTATGGAGGTGCTGCTGAACTGAATAGAGGGTGGGTTTAAGGTGGGTGTTTTATCTGCTTCAAGTAAACAACAACAACCAAAAAAAAAACCAAAATTCCACTCACCAGGTATTGCCTCAGACCGGTCTTTGCACCAAGGGGATATTTTTTGTTTGTTTATTTATTTGTTTCTTTTTCTACAGTACTGCACCAGAGAAAAACTTTAAAGTCAAAAGTTCAGTCATTACATTCACTGCACAAAAGGAGAAGGCAAACTGGTTTGGTCTCAGCTTTTTTTATTGTTTGCCTCTCTTCCCTCCTTCCCCCCCATCTCTCCCCCTTAATCTGAAGGAATTTCTCACTCACTATGAACAGATAAAGATGTTTTGATGTGCTTTTAGATAAATCAGAATGATTTTTTTTTCAAAAAGAGAACGAGTAAGAAAAAAATATAATTCCAGCTGATAGAGTAGCTATCAAATCTAGGACAGAAGAAGCCTACACTAAAAAAAACTATAAAAGCCAATATAGCTGTTTCTATATCAAGAAGAACAACATCATTGTGTCTTTTTCAACTGAGTAAACTTAACTTGCATGCTCTTAGTAATGATAATAAAGTCAAATTCAGCCCTACATCTCACGAGAAAACATAACTCTGAAATATTTCCTACCCTCCATACAGAGCAAAGGCAGGAAAGCAGCCATAAATGAGAAGAAATATCACAAAAGAAAGGAAGAAAATACAACTCTAAACTGAATTTCCCTGACACACTTTCATTATCAGCCTAGTCAATGAAGAATGCCACAAAGGAAAGGACGGCATCATATTATTGAAACATGCTGGTTTGGGGTTTTTTTTGAAGGATCGACTTGCATATTCTCTGTGGATAGCTTTTTTATTTCATTGTATTTGCCATTATTAACTCTCTGTAATTGTGTTTTACATGCAAGGCTTGGATTAAGTGCTTTGCCTGTATCATATACATTTGTACCATTCTTTTTAGAGTTTTTTCAGGGCTCTTTTCCTTAAGCAAACACATCAGAGAGAAGCCATTGACTTACCTCCTTTATTTGTATTATACTTTATAACAAAACAAACTCACCCTTTTTATCTTTGACAACATGCTCTTTTTTTGCTAAGGAATATTTATTTAGACAGTAAAAAGATGTTATGGTTCTTTCCACTAGTAGAAGTGTATGCACTGAATATGCTCCAATGTAATTTGCAGAAAGTGAGGAAAACACTCTGGGAAAGTAAGGAGGGAGTTTTGCCATGTCATTTCATCTGATAACTACAATACTACAATAACAAAGCTTTAGGCAATATGCTTAAAACTGACAGGAAAAGTAACTGGCAAAGTCTTGTAATGATTCTTTTATATTACATATTTTATAAATTTACTGATTGCTCAGAAAATATCTTTTTTTTTTTTCATGTTTTGTCTTGTTCAGAATCCTGCTATAAAGTTCTATTTAACTCTCCTTTTGTATTAGTCCTGACAGAGCTATAAAAATGGCTTGTATAATTCTTATGGTCTTTGGGGTTTTGTTTCAATTTCCTTAGCATTTAGCTAAATATTGGCATGCAGGCTGTTCATCACAATGCAAGAGAAAATATTTTTATATTTAAAAAACCTTTAACTAGTTAAGTCATTTGTCCATATAAAGAACGACACAATGCCAAAGATAACACAGATAAACAAAGTAATGGAGGGCTTGTAAGTGATATTGTGTATACTATTTCCTTGCACTCAAATTTAACTTGATTATCAGTGAATGTAACTTTTTCTGTTTGGGTTGAAGCTGTTTTGTAAGTCAGTCCTGCAAAGGATATCACGTCACGAGGCGCTATTTTTTTAGAAAACAAAAAAGTTGAAAAAAAAAATTCAGTTTATTTTAGAATCTATTTTACTAGCTTTAAATACTCTCCAAAATTAAACTCAGAATGAATATTAAAGCAATGTTGAAGATAAACCTTGACACAACAGGATGTGATGGCTGCCATTCTGTCCTTAAACCACCTTTTTGCAACACACATAATACAGAATATTAATCAGTGTTTTAAGGCTGTGGCAGCTCCTAGAGACGCAATGACAAGTTAGGGACAGAACATCCAGCTTAACTGTGAATAGCATTGCCTTATTCTGCACCAGAATCCTCATATCATTTAAAAATAGATTTTACTGTGTCATCAGCTCCATTCTGGTATCACTAGTAAACTGCACGAGGTATAAAAGCTGCCGTGGAAATTGTAACAGCACAGACACCAAAGTTGCCATCGGTAGTGTGCAATAGCTTGAGTTTTCATTTCGGAAGACACTGAATACTGACTTTCCACCTCAAAATTTTTTTTATTCCTAAATTCATACCAAGTATGTCAGCATGCTCTCATGCACCCCCGCACTGTGGAATTTTGATAATGTATGTCCTAACCGCTTAATTGATTGATTAGCTTACTGCAGCTTTCTGAGGCACCAAATTTATCTTTAATAGCCGGAGTCAGGCACGGCAGGCAATCGAGGGGGGGGTCCCTTGGCGTCGATTTGCTCTTAACTGGAAAGTCATTACCACTTAATACATGTAGATTGTGTTGAAAGAAAATTATGTGTAATGAAATGAGGGAAAAATTAGTGGAGTGTTATGGGCGAAAGCAGATGTTACGGAGGAATTATGCTAGCAGAGATAATCACCTTCGCTAGCATTGTGTGTGCTGGGGTGTTAACTCAGGGAGAGAGTTGGTGAGAGAGCTAAATAAATGCACTGATTTACACAGATCCACTTTTCAAACTACAGTATATGACTAGTACACACATCTACAAACACATCCATATATATACACACACATATAGACATGCTCAGGACTGAACCTTTATATTTCTGATGCTCTTTTTTAGCTATTTTCCAGCTACTCACACTATATTCAGAAGTCCTAGCTGGAAGCACAGGGAAGTAGCTGTCAATTTGCATAGTATTGTGAAGATGAGAATAATATCCAAGGGCAGAAGTACTCATATAAGCATTAAGATGAGACCTTGTATGCTTCAAACTCTGGACAACCTCTCCTGAGAGAAAACTGATGAATTTGAGAGAGGTCTTTGAGAGTAACACCAGATATTTTAGACACTATAAAATTGAAATAAATAGCAGATAGTTGGAAAAAATTTATAAAGAATGTTGTGCCTTTACTTAAACAGCTTGTAAATAAAGGAGATAGAAGAAAAAAAGAAAAGATGAAATCTTTCTTTTAATGCAAGTTAGGAACATGTTTTGAGGTAGTTGTTTTGCAGACAGGCAATAACGATAACACTCAAATTCAGGACAAGGGAGGGAAGAGAGATGTCACAGATTTTATTTTGAATGCATTTTTAAACTCTGGAAATTAATCTTTCACCTGTGGGCATCTCCCTGTCCTTTTCCAGCCATGACTGACATACATGCTTGATTATATTTCTTATATCCCAGCATGCAAGGTCACTATTAATTTTTGTCTTGGGTTTATCTATTTCATATAACATGTGGTTGGATTTAGAATTATCTCTGCTTTATCACCCATTTCATAATAAAAATGTGGTCTCAGGAAGATATTGGTTTGCAAAATTCACTATCAAAACCATTGATAATTAGGGTTTCCTCATATATTGTTCTGTTCCTTTGCTGCTAATGAGTCTTTATGAGTATAGTTATTGTTGGTGATAATAATACAAATTTTAAAAATTAAAAAAAAAAGACTCAAGATTTTGTATTCCCAGTATTACCATTCAGAGATAGGTTAGCAAAAAGACTGTCAATTTCCTGTCACTATATTAATGAGTTAAAGAAATGCAGCCAGCCCCTCATGAATCAATTGGAAAACTATGATGAATGGTTCAATAATTAAGAGAATAATTAAATTGCTGAATGTAAGATGGCACTAAATGAAATAGCTTTCTTTACAGCAGCATATTGCTGTTTATAAACACAAAGAGCCACGTTTAGCTAATGCTGAGTCCAGCTCAGGTTTATCAGCCTATCTTTAACAGGCTGCGGGCCCAATCCTGCAGCAGCCCCCCCTACCTACAGTGTCCCTCCTGCCTTAGCGCCGGGGCAATAATGGTGAGGGAAAAGCTGAGCCCAGGCGGGGATCTGCTGCTCCATCAGAGCCTCCCCGTGTACCTGCAGCCTCCCCACCTGCGCAGAGACGTGGGCACGGCTGAGCGCGCTGCCTCGGCGATAAGCAGCTAAACTCAAACAGATAACGGAGCCAGGGAACTCGCAGGCAACGCTGACACTCTGATGGTGGCATGCATGATGCTCGTGGAAATATTTTTAAAAGGTGATATGTGTTAAAGGTGAGCTGTAAAGCTGGAGTGAAAATTATGTTGAGTTCAGAAATATGTCCTGAATCTCTCGACTATCAGGCAAGTTTTACTGTAGCTTTCAAAATTCTCTTTTCTCCTGTACAATAATCTGGCAGTTTCTCCTTTGATAAGGACATTCCCAAACATAACTTTGTGTGATATCACACATAGCAGAACCTAGGATGCTAAAAACGAGACATCCTAGAAAATTGTCCTTCAACCAGGGTGTCTAAGAGCAATGCACATATTTAAAAAAAATATATTATTTGGAAGGAAAAGTGTAAACCATTCCCTGAGCTTGAAAACTTTTATAAATCTTGGTGGGAAAAGGAGTTGGTGGGTAACAGGTAAAGTAATTAAATGGTATATACTTGTATGTTGTTTTGAAAGCGTGTCACAGCTTTTTTTTTTTTTCTGCTGGAATATCAGCATTTTTAGGAGAAGTCACAAATAAGGTAAGGTCATTTCAGGTGCAAAATTCAACCAAATGCATTATTTTTTCCTGCCTATTAAGATCCTAAAGTGTTTTTTACTGTCCCATCTTTCTCAGGTCCCTGTTTCGCTGTTTGGGTTTTTTTCCTTTTTCTCCCTTTTCCCCATTCACTTCTTCTTCCATTCGCATACTTCCCTCTGCTTCACCCTACACTCATCTTCCACCAGTCTCTAGCTCTCCTTGCGATGGGGGTAGGTTTTATTTGCTTGTGGGAGAAGTCTGTGGAAGGAAATTTTCTATTCAGTTCTGAGTAAGCCCCTCTTTGGGGCCCAATCATCATGTCAGGCACAATTTCACCATCTTCTTCATCTTTTTTGTTGCTGAATTTATTCTTCCTGTCTCCTTCTGTAGCATATTCCTGTGCAGTCAGATAATCATCAATGGTACATATATTTCACATTTGCCTTCATTCCTTTCCCATCTCTCCTCTACTGCACAGAGGCACCTCAGACACTCCCCTGAACCCCATGCCCCCAATATGTTTCTTTTCCATTTTCCTCTTCCACCTTCAATGCCTCTTTCCTACTCATCACATAAATATATGTTCTGGGGTATTTCAAAACCCAGCATTATGTACTTGGAACACTAGTGATTTGAGGTGCAATGGAGAATAAATATAGCCATAATATGCTTTAAAATAGGTGAATTAGTTGAGTAGGAGACTTTTAATGCCACATGGGTGGTCAGTAAAAAAGTAACAATTACCATGAGATGGAATTTGATATACCACAGTTATTTCCTACTCTCAAGATATGGCAGTACCATGGTAACCTAGACTCCACTGTGTGGCAAGTGTTGTTAATTGTATAGATTTTTAATGGAGATAATTATGCTTCTCTTGTCTGAAATCAACCTTTCCTGGCAGTGACCAATGCCCAGAAGGATATTCTCAAAGGCATGTTGCATGACCTACTCTCTGTACACTTCATATTTCTTCCTTATAGTCAGAAAATTTCACTCCATCATCAGGAGAGGTGTAAAGTGTTTCCCTTCTGATAAATCCTGGTAAGAAATTAAAATATTAAAAGTTCAGGTGGATAGATCTTCATTCTCACCATAGGTTAGGAAGGCTACATATTGATGGGCCAAGCCCAGAGAAAGGAAACCATACTGTTTGTTCTTGATAATTAATTAGATAAATTAATTTTCAAGTATTGTTATTACAGTCTCTTTCTTTGGTGTGGATTTTTTTTTCTGAAATATTCACATCTATAATAATGGTGGATGGAAATTTTCTTTGGCAAAATCTGCTTGAAGCAGATATTGCTTTGCCAGAACTTAACATCAGGTCAGAGCTTTTCTGCTGTATGGCTCTGTTTCAGGTGAATATTCACTTCTGAGAATAAGATTAGGGAAAATATGTTGTTTGCCAGTGTTTAAAAATAAATACATCTCTCAGTTGTTTCCTTAACAGCTCTGCAATTTAAAGCCGTGCCTTGAAAACTGGTCAAACCTTAAGCTTCTGGAAAAAAACCCAACATTTATTTATGCTCATTAGAGGCTCATTATATTTATCAGTGTGTCTATGGTCAATCAGGTTGCACAATTACACCACATGCCCTAAGATAAGAAGCCCTGTCACTTGAGCAGGACTTTGCTCCTGCTTGTTGGAGTTGGCTGGATCTCTGGATCCAGGACTAAGAGCAGAGACCAGCTCTCTTCCCTGGTTCTTATTGCGCCCAAAGGATATGCAGCAGGAGGAAAATCTTCACATGGAAGTCATTTCCCACTAAAATATGGGAAAGAAAGGGTATAAGGAGCCTGGAAATGGAGAGCTGTGAGTGAGGGGTGGTTGGCAGAGCTTGTGTTTAACAAAAAGATTGGCCACTTTGGACATGGAGCAAATGAGTACACACTTATTGGTAGGTGTACTTGTGCCATCTCTGATAATTATAGAAAAAAATAGAAAAAACTTTTGTTGGTCCAGAACATGATGTATGAAATTGGCCAGAACATTTAGAAACATGGCAACCTTGAGACTGTGTTTAAGGAGGAACACGTGGGTATGGACACTAGGCCCAGCTTTGAGGAGAATGACTAAATGAACATGAGTTGGATATAAGATTATGCAAGAGGAAGAAATGTGGAGAAATGAGTGCTACCAGAAAAGAGGTAAGAAAAAAAAGCAAAATGTTAAATGTTATAAGAAAGAAGAAGAAATCTATTTCATCCACCTCTATTGAGCCTAAACACAGAATAATTAGGCCTGATTTCTGAATTCACTGCACTGTTTAACAAAGTAACTGTAACTTCCATTCAAATTGTTTTCCATCCCACACTTAATAATGGGTTATGCAGAGGGTAACTATCTTCTACCCCTTCTGTGTGAAGACCAGAACAGACAATGATATTTTTCTTGTTCAGTTCCCATATTTCCAAACACAATGGAAATGCACCTTTGAAATTTAAAGTAAGCAATAACATTGTGAATTTTAGCACTCAAAAACTGGGAAATATCTGGATTAAAGCTGCTCTGGCTGTGTCAGTTTGGCCCTCTTAGGTTAATGCACTCTGACTGCTGCTAAGGACTGGATCCCATATTGTCTCCATGTCCCTGAGGTATGCATTGGTCACACTGAGGGCGAATGGCAAAGTCTCTGCTGGCTGTGACAGAGGGTAAAGCAAGTTCTCCTGGTTCAGGCACCTGAGGGTGTAGAACCTGCTGTCTAACCCTATTGCTTACAACCCAGCACTGTTCCTGAGAGTGGAGTTCCAGTTTACCTAACCAGTGTAAATGAAATATAAATTTTATGGATAAAATCCCAAACGGGCAGAATTAATGGAGAGGATTTCAGGTTTTCTGTTATATAGTGAATTTCTTCACTAATTTTAATGGCCCTGTTTCAATAACCACCAAAAATTTAGGTGCAAAACAAGTACTACGACTATATCCAAAGGACTGGACTTCACTTCCTACCCCTTTGTAATGATGAAGCAATAATGCATCCTGAAGTGTCCACAGTTGTACACTTCTGTTCCCTCATATTGTTCATCTTCCAGTCCAAAACAAACCTTGTAGAAGGACCCAGATCTCTCAGCAAGTACACAAAGTCACCCATCCAGTGCCCAGTGCACAAGAAATACTGCACAGTATAAATGCTTTGGAAAATTTTTTACTTTGTCTCACAAACAGGGTAGGCAAAATCTGATGATTTTTCACATCTTTGTTCTAGTTTCCCAGATGAAGAGAGGGTATTACCTCACTTTCCCTAGAAAATAAGGAATTTTGGTGAGGATTAGTTAATTTATGCCATAGTAACAGTCTGCAGCTACAGTGAGGTTCTTAAGAATAGCCTGGCAGCTAGGAGGTGAAATTCACATTGGAGGTGCATTTTTCTCACCTGTTAGGTTTTATGCTCCATTATATTTTTTCTATTATAATTTGGAGTGGAGGATCACAGAATAGAAAGCTGATGCATTTTAACAGGAAATGTTTGCTTTCAAAGAAGTGTACCTCTATTTACAGAATGCCTGGGTAGAGTTTCAAAAGTACTTTTGTCCCTATAGCATCATATTATCTTTTATATTTCTTAATTGAATCCTCATCCTGGAGGCAAGTAGGTGCTGAACAAACTAGACCTCCCAGGTACAACCGCAGTGTATTAAGTCTGGGCTTGAAAAATAGGAGATAGCTATTTGGTGCTCAAAGATATTTACTTTAAACCTGTGGGTTTGTTTTCTCGTTGATTTTTTTTTTGGGGGGGGGTGGGGAGGAGAAGTTTGCTTTTATTTCCTTACCACAGCTACTTCATGAGAAGAGAAAAACACTGGATGAAATGAATGGAAAGCAGAGAGTTAACAATATTTTTCACAGAATCTACTGTAGCTGGCTAAACGCTATTAAAAAAAAAAAAAAAA
>VZTN01006416.1:173387-194228 GCA_013400515.1 Erpornis zantholeuca
CTGCTCCGCTGCAGCAGCGCCCCCTCCTGCCGGCTGCCGAGGCCGCAGCCGCGCTCGGCGCTGCGGGCAGCTGCGCATCCCTCGCATCCCGGCGGCTGGGAGGGAGGCTGGAGACACAGGGGAAATGTAGAGCATGGTCGGGGATTAGAAAAAAGGATTTAAAAAAATCAAAAACCCCCTAGAAGACAGTCGTTTTCAGGCAGATGCTGGGAAGTCTCCGGATTCACCGGTGGACGGGTGCGTGGCTGCAGTTTCCAGCCTGTGTGAGATTGTGTCTGTGCTACAAAAACAGATAATAAAAAGAATACAAATGAAAGAACATCTGATGTAGTCATCAGATCTAACTACAGCACTTTAATATGAATTGCAACTCCAGATGTTGTCTTAAGAGAATGAATCAATTAGACAAATGAGGAATCCCTTCCTAAATAATAACAGGAGAAGATTAAGTCCAGTAGCTGCAGACTATTGTATAAATGTCCTAATGGCTTTCATTCCTCTCATATACGTGTCAGCTTTACTACAAGGCTTCTCATCGTTTAAGTTGCTGTTTACCTTCCTGAATACTGGTTTGATTTGAAAAAGTGTTCTAAATGTTCAACACCTTTTACCCTGAAAATAATAATACATCAGCCTTTAGGAGTTGAACCCAGCAGAAACTGGTGTCACTATTCATAAAATAATTGAGTTTACACAAAAAGTGATTTCTGTAATAGCCCCCTTTTTACAAGTATGTACATTTTATTTAAAATTACTGACTCAAAAAGCAAGGTAGGAAAAAATCACCTCCAACAACTTCCTGTAATTGCGAATTATTGTGAGGGAAACAGAAGGAAAAGATTTTGAAATTATGAGCCATTATGCTTGAGAGAGAGAGGGAGTAAGTGAGAGAGAGGGAGAGGGAGAGAGAGAGGCAGTGGGAAAAAAAGACATCTCGGCTTCATGAAACACAGCTGACAAGCTCGACTAAATTACCCCCGGACCATTACAAAAATCACTTAATTGCCAACCATTTTGTTAGGTCAATTGACTCTAATTGAAAAAATAACAAAAAGCTTATTATGCTGCAAATGCGGCCGTGGAAAATGAGTCTTCTGTTAGGAGGAAACAATAATTCTAAATTTCAGCTGCTGCTAACACTACAAAGTTCAGTGTTTTCTTCTGATAGAATCTACTGTGCAGGAGAAAGTGAATATGCTCCAATTGATTGATATTTCTTTTAATGCTGCCCCCTCTTCCTTCTTGGTACTCTCAGCCCCTTCAGCCAACCCACCCACCCCACTCAGTTTTATTTCCCTTCCTTGCTGCCTCGTGGCTCTCCTTTCTGTGGCAGGGTCGATGTCAGTTTTTGTTCCTATGGCGTTTGTGGTTTGGGGGTGTGTGAGGCTGCTGTGACTCCTCTTTTCAGCTTCTTCACAATAGCCTCAGAAACCAGGTGAGGGGTTAGGAGGGGCACCTTGCTAAAACCTCCTGGCCCCCTTTGCTTTCCTCTTCTCTTCACACACTGCAATTTTCTTTAAAGCCTGATAAGAGAGAATTGTTTACATATTTTCACCAACAAAATACCTTAGAAAGAGTCCCCCACAATGTAAATTAAAAAGCACAAACCCTGACTGGCAAATAGGATTGTAATTATTTATAATGATCAAATTTTTAGGAGTGTGTGCATGACTTTGTTCATTTCAAAAGAAGATAAACCGGCTGGAGCTCCACTATTGTCCCAATTACAGATTTGAATACCGGAGGTTCATAATGGGATTGATTCTGCTCTGTGAAAAGTAATTATTTGTCCATAAAACCACAAGGCTGCAGAAATGAACTTGGATGGCAAGAGCCTTTTGTTCAGCTCCTTTGCAGTGAAGAGGTAGGGAATGGAAGAAAGTTCTCAGTAGCCACAGTACATGATTAAATATTTCCATAATCATGTCTATATGTTAGCCTCTTGCACTGTGTTCAGAAAATTCCTTTTCTGATTTTATCCTTTCAGGGAAACTGCCTGACTGGGTAGCACTTTTACAAGGCCCAAAACTCTTGGGCCAATTACAGTGAAATGGTGAACAAAAACCCATGTAATACAGCAGGATGTTCCTTCACAGTATTTTAGAAAAAGAAAGGGGAAAAAAAGCAAAAAACTTTGTGCATGTGTATGGGTATGTTTTTGCTTTGCCTTTTATAGCTCCGGTAGATCTTCCAGTGCTTTACAAAGCAGTGAGTTAAATACTGGTGGCGTGGTGCCTGTGTAGGCAAACGGCACAGCCATTATGTGCTCAGCATACGTTTTTATTGTTTCTTTATATAGAACCCAATATCACTTACGCAGAGGGGGATACAACAAATATATCAGACCATGAAGCACACATATGTGCTGTTTCTTTCTGAGCATCCGCAGCTGTACATAATCAATGGAACATTCCTTTGGAGTGCACCACAGGTCAGCAGGAACCTTGACACACAGCTGAATTTATGAGTGATCACATTGTTTTAAATATGCATCACTTAGATTTCTACAGGTGTTTAAAGATTTGCCTCAACATTCCCTTTTTTTCTTTTTTTTGTTCCTTTTGTGAAAGGCGTGCACATGGAAAACAGAGATTGTATAATTAAGGCTTCCATTTGGATGCAAAATTGATATAATTCACCATAACTGACAACAGAGCATATTATATCATCTCTAAGAAAAAAACCCACTCAAAATGCTAAAAAAAATTAAAATTTGCCTGAGTGAAATATTGCCTCTAATCAGGGACCAGAAAACCTCGAAATTCACCAAGCCTTGTTGAATGTGGGGGACTATGTAAAGCATTAAGAAAAAAAAATTAAAATCTATTTTTATACTTCAAGATACATGTCAGTATTTTTTTTAAGTATACATCAAAAATAAAAATAAACAGCTCATTAGAGAAACCCTATTTCAAACATGTGATTTAAAATAAAATAAGCATTATTAATTATCTGCTTCCTTTATAGTAGAAAAGATATAAAATTAAATAGATAAAATCTTAAGAGAAACCAATGTGCATGTATTGAGGAAAGACAATGAAGCTTCACAGACCGAATAGAACCAATTCCTTTCAAATAAGTCGGAAAGCCCTACAGAGAGAAATAAAAGTGAGGAATGGTGAATTCTGTAACACTTGCCAGACCAATGAGCTTCATCAATTAATCACAGCAAAATAATCACCACCTACATTAAAGAATAATACATGAAAAGGACAGGGCATAGCTTTAACTTATTCAGAAAGGGCTGACTCCCTAATCCCTCTGAGTCTTGACATGTTAACTGGGTAGCGACTAATTAGATGTCAAAAATTCATAAGCACTCTTTAATATTGCATATATCTGCGGCAGACATTTCAATATGAGAGTTGTATACACAGAAGTCACTATAGCATTAAAACACAGCAGGGTAGGAGAAATAAAAGGAAAACAATAAAAACAATGGCCCTTAAAAACCCAAGAGAATGCCTCCTTTGGAAGTGTGTACTTTCTTATTCAGAAAAGGTATCACCTTAATAAGAATTATAGGCAAAGAGGTTTCACTGTTCCATGCTGTGTGGACGAAAAGAGGGAGAAAAGACTGACTTATCAAAGGCACTGGCAGGTAAATAGTAATTTACTATGCATGCACAATGAACATTACACAGTGCCTTGACACAGGGCGATAATGAAAGACATGCTATTGTGGCATCCATCGAGGGAATTTTTTTCTTCATTCTTCCTTCCCTTGTCTCTCTTGAGCAAAGAAGCAGTGATGTTTCCTGGCAGCTGCCTCCTGTTTCAAGCCATTTCACATAATATCGAAAGAACCTGAAGTTTAGTGTATTAAGTAAGTGAGTTAGTTTGCTGGTTTGGCGATATATACATTGCTTGCGCATGAACTTATATTTCAGATGCAGGGCTCTGTATTTTTATAGAACAAGACTTTTCCTGTCTGAAGAATTATATGAACCTGTTATATAAAACAAGGCAGCAAGATTAAAAACAATGCATCATATATAATACGCTGTTTTATGACTTGCATCCTTTAATTGTAGCTCTCAGGAATAAAAAGAGAGGAATGTGTTGTTGTTTATAAAGCAGAATTGCCATTCTCTCTTTTGACTAACAATGTGTACTGTACAGGGCTAGTAGTCTGTGGAGATTCCTCTATTTTCTCCTTTACCAAACAGCAAAGTTAAATACCACTTTTTCCATGCTTCTAACAAGCTTACAGGCAGCAAGCCTTTGAATTTAGCCTGCATGCAGTATGGGAGGCTGTGACTGTAATCGTCCCATAGCTGCTGCTGTTTAAATGTGACATGGCTGCACCTGGAATGTTTTAATTATTTTAAAAGTGTAAAATCTTGTAACAAGATGATATAAGGTAAGCAGCCTCATGCAGAGAAAAAAATTAATACATTTGTACATCTCATGGGAGTAGCATCTAAAGAGAATGTGGCTCTCCGTGTACATTGCAGTGTGTGTAATAATGATATTTGCGTGTATTAGCTGATTAGTACTTTCGTAAGCTGACATCTCTCACTGTGATGGCACCTGATGGACTGATGTAGTACAAGAATAAGAGCAAGATACAATTTAATGACTGCTGACCGTGTTAGACTGAATGGTCACTTGTTCAGTTCCTTTGAAAGTTACTACATTAATTTTGTTTCCAAAGGACTTTCTATGATCAATACTGAAACAGTAATTAACTGCTTGTGTTTGTCATTAATACATTACTCACACCTTTTTCTTGCATTTGTAAATGTGTTACCTAGCTCTTATGCTTGTCCATGATTTGAGTGTCCAAGGGTGTTTTGTGGGCACACACTTTGTGGTTTTAGACAAGAATCAAAATATTAAAGGGCAACAATTAATTAGTGATTTCAATCAGAAGGTGATGATCTGCAGCAACGGTGGTAGTTTTTGACTCCTTTTCTTCCCTTCTGTCATGTTCATGCCTGTTATATAATAATGCTGATGTTGATGTGATACTGCTCCGTTTTCTGGCACGCTTGGCCAGTGAGATGGTAGCAAAGCACTCAGCACATTCCCCACCCGTCTTTGCCAGAGCCCAAGCACAGACTGGCTCACTTGAATGAGATCAATTGATTGAGTCAATTTTTCCAAAGGAGTCCAAAGATGTTAGGATAGTTTCTCTGTAGCCATCAGGTTCTGTTTGTTCTGTGTGACCCAGGGTGGGTTTGGGTGTTCAGGAGCAGGAGGGGCTCCCATACTCCAAGCAGTCTGCATGTGCGAAGCTCTTATCTACAAACCCCAGTGAGCTCGTACGTACCACGGGTGCTGTGTTCAGGGTTTCCTTACTAATTGGGGCTTCCTGGTTTTTTGATTTGATCAAAAGCAGCATCCTACCCACATCATAAACATTTCATAAATTATTCTTAATACCCAGTATTTATGTAATGAAACCTGTGGGGTTTGGGAGCATTTTGGTTGGGGCTAGGAAGGAAAGGAGAAGGACGAAAAAGAAGTTCCTTCCTTTCAAAGACAGGCTTACTGTGACAAGTGCTGTTGAATTCCTGTATCTTATTTTTTTTCAAAATTCACATGGCTTTCAGAGGGTTGAGGCCAGACATTACATGAATTCAGTGCACCTAAGCAAACAGGTTAACTAATGCCTCCTGTAAAAGCTGAAAATAAAGTGGTGTAAGTATCCTTCTTTCATCTACACCACTTAGATATCTCCAAGGATCCCTGATACAAACTAAATCCTCACTTATAAAAAGACAGGTTTTCCAGGAGGATGTTTTATTTTAGTAAGTAACCTGGTTTTCTAGTAAGACTGCTTTACTGGATGAGTCTAAATCCAAAACAAACTTATAAAAACAGACATGGTCCTACCTAGTGCCTGACTGTAAATCAAAACTCTGCAAGCCCAGTATAATACATAAGTCTGATCATAGTGTCACCTTAAAATGGGCTTTCAGTGCTGGTGTGGGGGAGAAAACAGTACCCACATAACTGATTGATAGCTGAGCATCCCTTAGTAATTCCACATTCTTGTGCCTAGGCAACTTGTGAGCTGACAAATTTGGAATTCTGTCTACAAAATGTTCTAAGCCTGAAAAATGAAGTCATTAAAAGTAAAGGTCATATCCAGCAACTACATGCAGAGGGTAGTGTGATTGTGGTTTATTTTAAGGGTTAAAAAAGTATAACCGGGGAAAAAAAGTTATGAATTGGTGCAGTTTTGGTTCTCCTTAGGCCATACTAGGCCCATAAGTTTTGTGGAGTGTTAATGAAAGAGGTGGATGTGTTCCCAAAGGGAAAGGAATCTGTAACACAAAAGTGCTAGCTCAGTCAAGACTGGAAGAGTATCTGCTGACATTTTAGCCTTTTTCATAGTTTCACACGGGTTACAAACATCCAGAAAGATGGAAGGGGTAGAACAAAAACAAAAAGAGAAGAAAGTCACATTCATTACATGTTCTTTGAACCAGTGAAATCAGCTAGTGGGAATGACCACCACAAAAAGTTTTGCCTGTGAATTCCTAAAGAAACAGAAATATCAGTCTAGGCCAGTTTTTGCTCTTTCTCTTGTTCTGTACAAATGCTGTCCTGGGCCAAGATAGAGCTGACTGATGCCACAACACTTCTGAAGCCCAAATTGTTGAGAAAGCTGAGAGGAACAAATGGGAATCAGCAGAACGCATCACCAAAAGGACAAATAACAGATGGACAAACATAATTCCAAAGCAAATGCCAAATACTGGAAGGAACAACAGAGTTGGGTAACATACTGGAAGACAGGCAAAATAGTTAGATTCAGAGGACCAGCACAAATGCCAAAAGGCCTTTAACAGAAGAGAGAAGGTGAAACTAGACAGGCAAAAGAGAAGCTGCTTTAAAAATTCAGAGTATTTGTAGCACAAAATATTTCTGTCTGTTAGGCTCTTGGTGTCTCATCTTAAATATTTCCATAGCACTCTGTTTTCTACTTGTTCACTGTGTGCTGCATGCTGGAGCTGTATGTGGACATGCTGACAATAATGTGTGAAATTGCAATGGCCCAACCCTACTTCAGTCGTGTAGCTCTTCTGAATTCCCACGGTGGCCACAGCAAAGTGTTCATTGTGTAGACCAGCTGTGATCCAATGGATGTTACCCCAGGAGCAGCCCACATGGACACATGTTAAGTCTGCTAAAAAACCGCCTTTGAAATTCATTTTGTCATTAAAATGCTGTTCATATAAAATTTGTAAAAATTGTTAATTGTAAGGTGCTCTATCTCAAAAAATGTGTTCAGGACCCTGTTTAGCTGTGCTCCAAATTACTCATACAGTTCTAAGGGTTAATCACAGAACAAATGTTCTTGTGATGAATTATTGGTGTACCTTGATGTCACAAGCCAAACAGTTGTTTGTGCAGAAGCATTATAAAATAGACTGTAGTGCTATTGAAATAATGTTAACCAAGGTAGGGAGCTGGAGAGTTTGGTCCCTTTTCTACCCACTGGTGAGGTCAATTCTATTATTTATGTCATTGAAAGCACAACAAATAGATACTGTTATAGCTCTTTAACCAAAGCTTGTGGTGTTAAATTTCTGATTACACTTGGTAGAGAGTGTGAAAACCCCAAAATCTCCTGCTTTTCCTCTTCTTGCTGCCAATGGTTTCTGAATGTCATTAAGAACAAGAAGTACATATGACAATACCTACATGATGATTTTATTTTTGCTTAAAAATGTGGTAGATTTCTTGCTGACCCTGTCAACAACTATGAGTACTAATTTGCTAGCTCAATGACTCATCATCATTTCAGTTTACATGTAGCTAACAAAGGTCAACCATGAGAAAAAAAAAATATTTGATTTCAATACCTAATTCAAGGAGGTGTGATATTTCTATGGTTTTTTTGACTACTTAATGTAAAACCCTCTAATTGCAGAACCTGAATAGTTCTAGGTTCACTTTAAATTAGATTTGAGAATCATTAAGTCAGCTTCCTGAAAGGGTCTAACCTGTGCTGGCTGTGTACAGTACAAATGCAATGTCGGACAAGAGGTTCTGCAGTTAGAGGTCACATATTTCCATTGGGTTCTGCTGGCTGAGGTCAGGAGATTCTCTTTCTGAGTAATTCAGCACAGTTTCAGACCTCAGCTGTGCTGCTGGGGGTCACTGTTCTTGGTCAGGTTGCCATGGGGAAGGGATAAGGGAAAAGTGGACTTCTGTGCTTCCTTCCATTTGGCTGCACAGCTTGCTGCTTAGCACAGGGCACTTTGACAGGAAGTGGCTGTGAGGAAGCCCACACTTGTTCCAGTTCATCTATCACAACAAGAGTTATTCTGGAGTGAAAGGATACAACCTAAGGGATGCAGAAATTTCAAAAGATCAAAATCAGAGCATGTGCATGTTCCCAGAGAAAAAGCGCCCATGTAAAACAGTGCAAAGCATGAAAAATGTGGTGTTGGGCTGTTTAGGGACGGCGTTCTATTCTGTTTGTGTTGTGATTCTTTTTTCCCCTCAGCACTCAGTATATCAGATTTAAGTGGTCACCATAGAAGCAGTTATTATGCAAATGCCAGGACTAGCAGAGATGGTTTTGGTGCTGGTTCCTCCCTTATTTGACACTTGCAAAAAGCCTTACAGCCCAGGAAAGGAGCCAGAGCCCCACATCAGACCAGGCTGCTGCTGCTGATCTTATTCCAGCAGTAGGAAGCTCCATGGACAGTGTAGGCCATATGCATACATATTCTAATAGGAAGGAAGCATTTATTAAATAAAAATAGAGAGGGATGCTGAAGAAGAGATAAAAAGATAGGTGCTCTGGCACAGGTGGGTATAATTTCCACCACCCTGTGAAAGCTGAGTCCTTAACTTGTCAACAAATTGAATGAATTGCAGCCCCAGTAATAATGCTGTAATCTATTATAGATCTACTGGTCCAGAAGCATATATTCTTCACTGGCTCCCACTCCTTTGGCATCATATTCTGCACTTTGAGAGGTGAGGACTGAAAACAGTGAATGACATGATGTTTTATGTCTAAAAGAAGATGAATATACTCCTAGCTGTGACTAAAACACCCTACATAAGATAAGCAGGAAGAATTTTCAAAGGTGGAGTAGTATTAACCACCAGTAACTACTACACTAAATAGATTCAACTGTACTTAAAGGTTTTCATATCATTATTGTGCCAAATAGTTATTTGCTTGTCAGGAGGCTGTATTTGCTGGAGAAAACTTGAAAGTTTTTCATTTTGATTTTAGGATCCCTCTTTTTCTTCTCTTATGTCATAGGAATATTTTATTTTGGTGTTGCTCAGATGAATCTGGAAATCACATTTTAGTCAAGTGCAGGATCTAGTTTTCTGCCTTGGAGAGTATAAAGTAGGGACTTTTCAGATAACTGAAGGGCAAAAATAGGTTGTGCCTCTCTGTATTGTTACAGATGTTATTGTTAGAGTAACCATGATTGCCATTACAAACGTACCACACTCCACTTCACCCACACCTGTATTTCCTTGTTCTCAGAATTGGAAATGTTTGCAGTCACTTAGAGGTTTGAATTGGAAAAGGAACAAACTGCAATGCATCTGAATCCCATGATCTGCCTGCAGCCCCCTGAGCATACACCCATCCAGGAATGGACCCAACAGGGAGAAGCTCAGAGCATCCTTTGTCGAGGGGGCCTGTTGCAAAATCAAACTGTGCCAAGGCTGGCAGCTCAGAGCTCAGCAATGAGGAAAGAGGGTTAAGGATACTCCCCATTCAGTGAAAGTATGTGCAAAACCTCCCCTAGGGTCTGAAATTTTCCTTTTAGAAACAACACAAAAATTTGCCTTGCATTTGTAGCACTAAAAGTACTCTCTTCTGAGGAGAAGATCCCAGTCTACATAGCAGACCTTATAATTCACCATTATGGTCCTTTCCTGTACATAGTTGTGATGCTATTGAAAGATACTGAAGACTTGGAGATTTTAAAGGTAATTTCAAGTTTATTAAAAAAATATGCAAATTTATATTTTTATAGTATTTTGCTGATTTTAACTGATATGGACAAAATTTCTACACAAATTATGTTAAATGATGCAAACATCATGTTCTTGAGATCAGAACCACTGGCCTCACTGGAAACATGTTTGGGAGATCCTGGATGAAAGCACAGGACTGGTTCAGTCTGTGGCCTTAACAGGGCCCAAAGACACCAAGGCTTTTTTGACTTGGTTTCCTGAGGCTTAGGAAACCTAGAGGAGAAAGCCATTCGTGTCTTTTGCTGTCCCCAAATCTTATCGCTGTGAACGTAATTTCAGTAAATTAAATCAATGTGGTAAAGTGATCAGATAAGTTAATACTTGACAAGCTTTAATGCCCCAAGAAATTATTCCACTGCAGGAAGGGCAGTGCCATGAGCTCAGCAGTGTTGTTCTCTTGGGTAGCCAGCTCACATACACTAGCTGGCCAAAAGGCACATGCAGACCTAGGGCATTTACATAGGCAATGACAGGACCTGGGAAGGCAACGATGCTATTGTGTATTTAGGACAAAAGATCAGTGGATGTCATAAATAACTGAAAATATAGTAATATAGCCACCAAGAGGAGAAGGGAGATAACAGTAACTTCAGTGAGACCATGGAAATACTAAGGATGTGTTTGTAGGAAATCACATTCTGAAAGTCCATTGCTCGTAACTTTTTCATTTTGACATGTAATGCTTGAATCTATTGACTGTCTCACTTGAGCCCTCCTGGGTTGTGGTTTTTGTTTGTTTTGCTTGTTTTGGGGTTTGTTTGATTGTTTGCTTGTTTCATGGCTTCTGGTGGGTTTCAGGTTTTGGGGTGTTTTTTGCTGGCACCCTTATCCTTTGTAATTCTAACACAGGATTTAAGTGTTAACTTCAAATCCCTCATGGATACATTGACGTCTTTTCCTTTTACAGAACTTACAGATGGAGAAAAGAACCCTACTGCACAGGAGATTTGAATAGGTGGATAAGTACCAGTGAAAGTATTTGCATAAGGAAAAGAATTCTATTTTATAACTCAACATGAGAAGCATAGATTACTTGGCACATACTTATTAAGATTAGTCCATAAGAATTCATTACTGGCATCTTACTGGAGAAATTAGTTATTTCTTTCTCAGTCAAAGATAACACATAAAACTTTGTTTGTACAGCAGACAATTAAGATGGAGGTTATTTCCTAACACTAATGAAAGTTCTCCCTTAGAACCATTGCAAATTTCTATGGACCTCTAACCTGTCATTTTCTTCTGTTTAGCTCATTGTATTTTGCAACAAAGAAAACTGTACCCGACTGTGCACAGAAAAAGAAAAACCTTTTTTTCAGACAAAAGAAGCAAAACTCTTTTGTCATAAAAAATAGCACAACTTCAGAAAAGACATTTCCTAATAGAGATCACTTGGCGATTTGACTGTTTTCAGCATGCAGAGGGTTAAGCTCAGCTGAGAATGCCAGACATACCTGTATTCATTCCATTTTGAATAAAGTGACAAATTCCTATTCTTGGTCACTGGAGCAAAAAATTAGCCCTGTGCTTCAGTGAAAGGTCAACATGGGAGGAAATAAACAGGAGGTTAGAGGTCATGACCTGTGTCTAGAACAGCAAAAAATGGCTGAATAATAAAAAAAAAGAAGTTAATTCTACTGTAAATTGTACTTTCTGTATAGTCAGGTCCCATTTGAAATGCAAAACACTCCTAGAGTGTTGTTCTGGAAAAATGAAGATTGAAATGTGTGCATATTTATTTATTTATACTTCTATTTTTGTACAAACCCCATTGGTTTGGTCTATTTTAAATAACTCCTGTGTATATGTATATATTCCTATGACCAGGGATCCAATGGGTCCTGGAGATGTTTAACTGATCAGACCCAGAGAACTCTGTGGCTGTCCATGTCCTTTGGCTGCAACTTCAGTGATTGCTACAGACCTAGAGACTCCCACGAAGTGTTCATGGAGGAGAACCAGTCACCAATGGGAACGAGAGCCTGAATCAGGCATTGAAGGTATTGGAAAGGCAACAAAAATAGTGTTTACCTCTACTACTCATGGGTGTGCTCAGCCTCTCTCACTGACAGACTAATCCTGTCTGATGCTGAATATCAGTTCTATTTAGTCTGTGTGTAGAAAAGCACACCTTGTGTGCCCTGGGTAGATGTTGTGGACCTGTAAGTAGCATCAGCAAACAGCAGATCATAGAACTTAAATAAAAGAATATTTATTCAGTCAAAAGTGGTGTTCAGTGACACACCTCATGCACTGGGAGTTGTGAAGAAGAGAGCAAAGATTCTTCAGAACGCAGCACTTCTGGGAGAGCTTGGTGCTGTCAGCAGCCTGGGGATACCTCTCAAATCACTTCTCAAGAGTCCTGGAGGCACAGGTCTGGGGAAAATATCAATGTCCACTTCTTCAGAATTTGGATTGCAGTTAAAAAAAAAAAAAACAAAAAACAAAAAAAAAAGGCATTACAGAAAAAAGCCTTCTCTGAATGTGCATATGGTTGACAGAAGGGCCAACTAAGAAAAAACATCTCTGCCAAAAATGGTTTTCTCTTTAAATACCAATACAAAATCAAGGTGTTGAACTAAAGAGTACCTCCATGGACAACACAATATTGATTCATAGAGTATTTGACTTTGAAAAAAAAAAAATGTATTCAAGGTGACAGAAAAGTCATTTTTCAGCAGTTCTGGGCTAAAGGATATTTTTTCTCAATTTCTTCTTCTCTTTTAAACTGTCTGGGAGGGGTTTTATGAAATATATCTTCATCATAAAATGAAAATTCACAGCAACCAAAACTCTAAGCAGTACAAGATTCATTTTAGCTAATTTACTGTCTCCCAAAAAATTAGGAAGAAATGAAACCAAAGTATTTGAAATAACTTGTTTCAACATTTTGAAATTAAGAAATCTCCTTTTGCATTTGAAGGTACTTTTTATTTAATAAGGTAAGTATACTTACATGAGAGGAGTGAAAAATTATGAAGATAAATTTTTTTAAGATTCTGAAGTGACTATCAATTTAATTACCTTTCAAGAGTTTGAATTTTCATTTTCAAAATATATTCATAGCAGAAAATGACTGCAGAAGGGCAAAATGCATCCTGCTGAGTTCTAGTTGTGCAGTTTCCTAAATGCCCCTGAATATGATGACCACATAGAATTAAGATGCAACAAATACCTTGAGCAAGCCATATATTTAATTGTTTGGGCTTACATTTAGAGATTACAACAAAGCTTTCAAATACATGAAATCAGGATTTTTTTTGTGTCTGTTTTATGTTGGGCTTTTTTGTTTTATTTTTTTTTTTATTTTTATCTAGTGCCTTACCAATGATTTGCTAATTTGATCATATTCTTTTATTCTGAAATGGACATTTGCCTTTTGTTTGCTTTATTTTCCTTTCTAGGACTTGCTTGTGTTTTTGGCTTAATATGTCTCATATTAGCAGCAGAGTTTTCCGGTGTTATGCCAGTTGGCACTTCACATTTCAGCAGGTTGAAGAGCAGTATGAGGTCCTGTGTGAAAAATACCCACCCAAATTAACCAGTTACTATCCTTTAGCAATTGTTTGTACATATTAGGTACTGCACATCAGGAAACAGAGTGGTTCTGAGATCCCAGTGATGATTTTCCAGTGGTTCCCAAAATATATGAGCCAAGTTAGTTCCTCTTGCAGTCAGAGAAGATGCTAGATATACCAGTGAGATATATGTCAAAAATAGAGAAAAAAGGATGGTTGGAATTGGCATTACTACTTAACATTAATTCTGCTTGCATGCTGTTGTGAGGTATATTGTTCTTTTGAAAACAAGTTATAGCATTTATTGTGATGGCAGGAGAAACAAAAGCAATCACCCCTTTTCTTCTCATTTCTGCATGGCAAGTGATGATGAATGCAAGTAAAATATAAAAAAATTTGTGTGATGAGAAAGCTGTGTGATCCAGTAGAATTCTTCAGTGAAATTCAAATGAATGGATTACTTTGGGTGAGGAGAAGATACATCTTCTGTATATCTTTTTGCATGTCTTCTGTACATTGATGTCTATCAAGTCTGTTCTGCTATGGCTGCAGAGTGCATGACACCATGTCCGTGTGACAGCAATGCTCAGAGCATGGTGAAAAGACTGATGTTCATTTTTCACAAGACTGGATGGAAGCAGAACAGAGGGCCAAGTAACCAGAATAATTGTTTAGGTTTGCTCTGACATGCCTAGTTCAGAAATCTTGATGTCAATTTGTACATGGAACCGATAAATTATTGTAGTTCTCAAACTGTCCTGAACTCTGAGGCAGTGCTTAGATAAAAATATCTTTTCTCTTTACCTGTCAGCACTTGAATCCACAGCAAACCTTGATATGATTGTCCAAGATTTGACTCTTGGAAACTGAAATGTGCTCTCCTTTGCTGCAGCTTGAGACTATATGCAAAGCCCAGAGAAAGCAGCACAAGGTTGATTGTTCAAATGGCATTTCAAACCAAGAACTTATAATGCTTTTTCAGGCCTTGCTATCGCACAGGTTCAGTTCTCAGCATTTCAGAAACATTCCTGCTGTATGGCACTTTTTGCCTAGAAGGAAGCTAATAGTGTTTTATCATACCAAGGACAGAGGTGCTTTTGTCAGGAACCAAACCATTACTGGTGTGTTGGCTATTAGATAAGGATGCAACCACAACTCTGTGCCTTGAGCTACCCCTCAGTGCTGTCAGCCAGGACAGGCTGCACCAGGGCTGTGGTTCCTCCAGCACAGACCTTCCTGTCACCTCTGTTCCATACCCAGAGTGATTGATATCTAAACTCCCTGCTTTGAATGATGTTAGCTCACCTCGAGCCTATCCGTACATGAACAGTTTCTCTTTGCTAAAAGGGTATTAAAATAAGGTATCAGATAAGAACAAATCCTGAAATCTTGAGTCAGGTGTTCTTCATCATCTTCTGACAGTCCTTCATCACCAAAATCCTGAATAAGGTCATGTTATGTAAATAAAATGGCATTCTTTGCTTCACTCATATTGTTGTGTAACTGTTTTCATTGAGCCTTGAAGGGAGGTGGGCATAAGAGAAAGAATAAGGTTGCAGGGAAGCTCTGGGGTAATTTTCCAGTGGTGTGTTGTGGGTAGCACATTTCAGATAACACTCCTTTGCTCTGGGGTCACATGGCCAAATGTTTATTAGTTTAAAGACTCCACCAACTTCTCTGAACTTAACATAAAGACACATTTTTTTTTAGTAGAATAAGAATTCAAGAATTTGAAAAAAAAGTGGGGGAAGAAAAAGAGACAAAAATAAGTGAAATATTAAATTTGTATTGTAAGAATATTTTTTATAATTAATTTTATACATTATTTATATAAACAGTAAAATATACTGATTATGTCACACTGGAAGTGTTGATACACAAGTAGATGCTTTTAACCAAGGCAAAGGTATTAATTATCAATTAGCAGAAATTGCTTCTAATAAGACTGGGGGAGCGACAGAGAAAAACTGATCAGGAAAAGCTGACACTTACAATGTTCTGTAAATTACCAGTTTGTTGGTTTTTTTTTTTTTCCTTTTTTTTTTTTTTTTTTTTACATCTGCCTTGGATGATATGAAAAAAAGGTGTCAGAGATATAATTACTAAATACATCTAAGATACAAACCCTTTTGTTGTTCTTTTAATCATTTGAGGGAAGAATATTAATTCCTTGGAAGTTTTTTGTCCTTTTTTACAAATAACAAGTAAAATTAACTAACAGCTCAATTATTTTGTTAATGAGGTATCTCCCCTCCCCACTGGCACGAATTCAGTTTAATTTTTTTTCTTCAAATGTCTTCTATTCTACTATCAATCAAATATCTTTTTAGTGCATAATCAGGAAATCCTAATGGAAGGAAAAACAAGTTGGAGCTGATGATAACTACAGTGGCTTACTTATAACCACTGCCTGTCACACATGTAGCCATACTAGTGATTACAGGTTGACTAAGGAAATGGAAAAGTACTTTAAAAACAAGGCAGTGATAGAGGAGCCAAAGTTGATTACTTTTATGAATATTTAATTATTTACTCCATATAAGTTAACCACACCACATTTAAATCCATTGTCTTATCCCAGATGTGTCTTTAATGAACTGGGTTTCATAGCTTTTAAGAAAAAGCACTACAAAACAATGCCTTTAGTTACCTTTTTTTCATCCACATTAAGCATTTTAATGAGTGCCTCCATTTTCAGAAGTGGAGCAAAAGCAGAATTATATAATTTAAGTGGCAATCAGTTTCAAAGCAATAAGAAGCCAATAGTTGGTGTGAATAGTTCACAAGTAATTGACAGACTAAAATACATTTGCTTGAACTAGTCCATGAGTACCTTGAAATGAGAATTGTGACATAAATATAATAACCTCGCCCACCACCACCAAAATCACCAAAAACCCACCCAGAAAAAATGTAGAAATAAATTTGAAAGCTACGCTCTCTTACTAGCTAATTCAGAATAAATATTTTGGCTGTCCATAACTAATGTCAAACAGTGCCTAGAATGGAAAATTACTTCAAAATGAAGTTGACAAGAACATTCTGCACTAGTTCATTTCCTGGGCGATGCATATATTTATAATTTCCTGAAGCATGTGCTGGAATGATCCTGTCTGCAAATGACATGTATATGGCTGGTGACAGCATGGTCAATATCTGGGAAGAAAAATCACAACACTGGCAACAAAAAAAAGTTTAAAAAAATGGTGGCCAGTGCTGCTGTCTAGACATTAAGAAGCATCCAAGGATGTAACTCCTGCAAAAGGCAAGTAACAACTAATGGGGTTAGATTCTTTTGATTTATTTTATTTGTTTCTTGAACTGCCCAGCATTGCTGAGCTCTAGTAATTTAGGTTAAAATACCCTCATGCAGAACGATGGGACCTGAAGATGAATATTTATGTCACTGCTGCTTACTGCACTGAACTTTATAAATAACAGAGCAGAAACCTACAACTTATTTAGTAAAAGGAAATAGTTGCAAATTAACATTATTCTACTCTGGGCATCTGTTAAAACTAATAATGAAAATAATAGCATGGTCTTTGGTATCTACAAGATATTAAAAACTATAGCAGACTCAGAAATCCCAACTGATATTTTAAATCACAACCTAATACCTTTGTAAAACTTTCCATGTCATCTACAATTTGGCAAAGGAAATCATTAGGAAAAAAAGAAAAGATATTTTTATTTGGAGCTGCATGTTTTATTTGGTCTATCCCAAATGGACAGGGTAAAAAGATGGGCCAAGACCAATGGCATGAGGTTCAAAAAGACCAAGTGCTGGGTCCTAGACTTTTAGCCACAATAACCCCATGCATTATTACAGACAATTTTATTGACTTCAGAATCAGAGCTAAAGTTTTTTGTCTCATTTCTAATGGAATCCTTTTCCTGATACTGATTCTCATGAGCTTATGTGATATGGTATCAAATATCAAATAAAAAGAATCAACTCGATCTGAAGTTCTTAAGCTGCTTCCAGAAATTATTTTTCCAGAATGTTTACCTTAACATCCCCCTCCTCTGGAAGCAGATTCAGACTTCAGTGGCTGACCATTATTTTCTCATCCAGAGGAAAAAAGAAGGCAGAAAAGTTGCCTTTATGCAAGAAGGAAACAAATACAATAAAAAATCCAAACAAAAACCGATGCTGCATGGTTCATATCCAATATCTCTACAAATCCATTTATCCAAATTCACATTAGACATTTTGTCCTGAAACTGTCTAAATATATCCTATATCTAAAGACAAGATACTGTGTTTGTCTCCACTGAAAAACACATCATACCTTTGTTCTAAGGAAATGCTCTTCACCCTAACCTTATCTCAGAAGAAAAAGTTTGAGAAAAAAATTTTGCTTCTTGTGATTCTTTCATATATTAATTCATAAACTGAGGAAAATAAGAAAGGGAAGGATTATTTGGATATTTCAACTATTTTCTGGAAATGAGATCAAGCATACACCTTGTAAAATAAGGAGCAAGGGCTACTGATTTTGTGGCTAAGGATATATGCAAGAAAGAAAGCCACCTTCATTGGAGGTTTTGTGATACAACAAAAATTAAAGAAAGATTATTGTATCTCATTTAATTTTCCTATTAGAATCTATTAATGTTTGTTAGAAATTAATTAATACATTGAAAATAATAATGGATTATTTATAGAATGCACACAGACCCAATTCTTCCTGGTAAAAGGCCCACAAACAAGTACAAACCCAGTTAGAGAATAACAATATCCTATTTTACAGCTGAAACAAGGCAGGCTTCTTGTATATGTAGATTCACTAGCACAGTTAATGCAATTCAGTGGTAATGCCAGGCATGCAAAAAATATGTTAAAAATAGCAAGAATAATTTTTTTTTTTACATGATTCAGTAACCACAAATAAGCCATCATTACTGGCAAAATGAATGAACCAGCCTCTGGCCACAAACTTCAAGGGACATATCAGCAGGTAAAATCCACCCTAGCAAACAAAAAGCTGCCTCTCTTTCACCCACAGTGAAAACACAGACAATGTGAAATGAACGTGACTGGACCTCTTGCAGTGGGACCTGTCTTCTGGTGATCCAAGAGCCTAAACTTTAAAACCCCTTTAAATAAAACCTTAAGATGAAAGCACAGGCTTTTATATGGCTTCCCTGAATACATGTGAAGTTATTGAAAACTCTTACAAACAATATTATTGTACATGCATTGCAGAGAAAAAATATCTGGAAAAAGTTTCAAGCTCACCTCCAGCATGTACTTTAATAGGGTTTGCCTCTATGAATTTTAAAATGGAGATAACTTGAGGAAATTTATGGTCCTAAGGCATGATGACAGGGTCTCTAAAATAATGGTTTTGTGTTTCGAACACTTAAAAATTAAGACTTTTCTTTAAAATTGAGTCAGATATGGGTTTTTTCCAACAATATGACATATGGAAACTTTTTTTCTCAGACTAGCTTTCAAAAGTCTCTAGTCTGAAACACTGATGAAAAGGATATATTAGAACAAGTGCATAATAGACACAACATAATTTTGTATTTGTGATGAGACAAAGAACATAATTTTGTCTGAGTTAATTTTTTGGAGATTAGTCCTGTTTTCATGTTAAATTTTCACACTGCCTATGGTGACCTGTGAATAACATTTTGAATAATATGTAACTTCAGTTTCATTTGCACTTTTTCTTTCACTGATGCGGGATGTGTAGCTGTATAAAAATAAGTAGTGTCAGCAGTGATAAATAACAATAGAGTCATATTCATTAGTCATTGCTCTTCCTCAAAGTTGAAATTTAGAATTAAGATATTGAAAGATAGATTCAGAAAAAAAATATCCCTTCAGGTAGATAACATGCAAATTGATTGTAGATGTTCAGATCTTTCCTGTTGGAAAGTTATGAAGCTCTGCTGAACTCAGAAAGTTTACTCTGGAGGTTGATTTGGCCCACTGCATACAGAATATCTTAATAGTTTTAAGAGTGGCCTCTAAAAGAGTTGAAAAATATAGTCATTGTTTCTGTTCCTGAGGTAAAATCAGTGATACAGGTAGAGTGTTTTTGAAGGGTTTTTTAGGTTTTATTTCCCTTTTAAAAACTCATGGAAAGATTAAAGGCTCCTTCACATAAACTTGAAGTAAGATAAGGTTAGGTGCAGATTTGCAGGACCAAAATGTTAGTAATGTGGAGCCGTGGAGTCTTGAGAATAGCCATTCCTCTTCTGATTGAAGATGAAGTGCCAGAGGTGCTTTGCTATGGTGCTCTCTCATAATTGTAATGAAAGCATGAGATAAAAATATATATACATTGGTAGGAGAAACCCAAATCCATTAATGGAGTGGTGTTTGACCAAACAGGTATAATAGATAGTCTCTGATTTCCCTAAAAGAGGCTAGATTTTGATAACTTAGCAAAATATTATCTAGGTAAAATTATGAGCAAAATCTGTGTGTCCTCAAGTGTGTGATTTTCATAGCTACCGTAAAAACATATGGGACTACAAGGATTGCAAAAAATTAAGCATCTATGATCCTACACCATGTTTCCATACTAGAATGACTTTGAAATTGTGAGGTCATCTGAATGATTAATGTAAAGTCATTTTATGTTGTTCAGAAACAGCCTTGTTTTTGTTGGGTGTTTTGAGCAGTAGTGGAAATACACTTTTATAATATGAAATATCAAACAGCTGTCATGGGAAACATACTGGAGGCATCAGATCCAGAACATCTTAGAGGGATGACAGCCAAATGAAATGGGACTCCTCCTCCTAGTCTTTGTCCTTCCTCCCACTCCCTGCCACACAAAATGAATCATGGGATGGTTGAGATTTTCCTATTGTTGTCATTCCTATTGTTGAATTCAAGATTCAGTAACTAAGGAATCATTTGGGCCAGAATGAGTAAAATACTGATTTTATCATCTTTATCGATTTATCGGAACTGATAAAGTACAAAATTGACCATTAAAACAACACTATATCAGGGAATGCATTGGGTCTGTGATTCAGTTCTAAGTGAATTTGCTTTTGTGTCTCCGCATCCTGCACATGAGTAAGCTGGAGATATCAGTAAGGGCTTTCTTCCATCCACTGCTGGAACTACAGCTATTAAACACACACTCTGCCTTTGCAGCATAACTGCTCTCATACCACCATCCAATACTGACATAGGCCCTCATATATCAAAATATTTTTATTACTATTTCTGGTGCCATCAATAGGATTATCAATAAGTATTTATAACAAAGCAATAGTGCTACATCTCATGTCCAGTAAATCTCCAGTGAGACTCTGAGGCATTTGGCATATTATAGTGCAACTTGCAGAACATGAGAATGGCCTCAACTTATCA